>VZTL01047468.1:0-22780 GCA_013400535.1 Scopus umbretta
TCTCAGCAGGTATGCAGCACTGTTCACTTTTCAAAGACAAATTAATCTAGTGTTACGGAGGAGAAGGGAAGGCAAGAAACTGAGACTCTGGGGCCTGGCTTCGCTGCTTTCTCTGTAACCTTGGGCAAATAATTTATGCAATCTGAGGCTCAGTTTCCCCATCTGTGAAACAGATGCTTGACTGTCTGCCAAATTTAACTTACTTAAGAACCTGGATAGAAGAGTCGAAATATTCACTGTGTCATTTTTGTTATTTATTTTTTATAGCCTTCTCGAGGTCCCAGTGGGCTACTGGGGAATCCCAAAAGCATCTTTCCATCTACTTGTCTAAACAGGTAGAACTAAAGCCCAATTAACTGTGCTCCCTAGACACCACCACCGCTGCCTGCAGCTCTCAACTTTCTATAAGCAACGAAGAAAAAGCATTTAAAGGAAACCCATTGAAAATGCAGGCAGCATCAGCGACCGCTGAAAAATATACAGCATAGCATGGTTACTGCGCAGTCTGATACACTGAAACCCCATTACAGGGAAAGGGAAGTATAAAGCTAGTCTGTGCAAGTTGCAATTTTATTTACAGTTAATCTCTGCTTATATTGGGAAATTAATCTGTCTCTCACACATTCAAAGTGCACCAAGACTTGGCAATGGGTTTTGTGCACAGAACTGGATGGGGCTAGGGGAAATACAATCTGTCTTCCTATTTGTAGCAAGGGTATAGGGCAGCTTTGCAGTTCCCCAGTGCTTTATTCTAGCTCCTAGCTCAGAACAGGGAGACAGCAACCTTCATTTACCCTCTTTAAATGCTGGCAACTGCCAGATTTGTGTAACAATGGATCAAAATTCCTCTATGTTTAACACTAGTACCTGCCCCTTACAAGTTTGTTATAGATACTCAGCAAAATAATCCATGTCAAGACAGGTTTCCATGCTCCTGCACCACATTCATCAGCAAATCAGATGTGCGCTAGAAGAGTTCAGCAGAAATAAATTACTTTCTCTAGTCAGGATGCCCAGATTTCCAATAAAACTTAATCTACTGAGAATGGTTATGAGTGTCCTATTAATCCCCTTGGGAGCTAAACTGCTCAAAGGAAGAGTTAGGGTAGAAGGTCGAGTTAGAAGTCAACCTCTTCTTTCCCTGATTCCTCCAGATTGGGTTTTTTTTTTGTTTCGTTTTTTGTTTTTGTTGGTTTGTGTGTTTGGTTGGGGTTTTTTAATACAGGAAAAACATGTGAGACCATAGATAGGTGTTTCCAGTGACAGTGAGATAATCCAGAGATTCGTCAAATAGCTGTGTAGATCAAAACATTTCTAAAAAAAACTCAGAATGTTTTTTTAACTCAATTTCTCTAATAATACAACACTTAATTTTAATTCTGCTACTTGGAAAATCTTCTCCACTAAAAAAAATGCCAATACGATTGTTATACCACATGCTGAAACAAAGTTGGTGGCACATGGCCAGAATAAATGTCTATCTAGTCACTTTTCCTTCCTTTGAAACTGTCTTGTCTTGGATGCTCAGGCACAAAACGCAAGAACAGCCCAAGGACAAAATGCTATTTCCACCTGCTCAGCTCCAGTAATCTGTGCTTTACCTATTTCCTGAGCTAGAGGTTGAACACACACAGCTGTGTTTAATAGTCCTTACTGGATTTTTCTTCCATAAATTTTGTTTGTTTTTCTAAATAATTCTTATTTCTGATCATAACTAGTGTCTGGATCAATGGCCTCCACAGTTTATGTTTTCTGAAAAAGTACTCTCTCTTCTTTATCATACATCTCCTACCTGAAAATTTAGCTGGGTGCCTCCTCTACTTATTGCACTAAGCAATACAGAATCATCTTCTCCTATTCACTTTCCTATATGGCACCCGTCCTTCAGTCATCTCTTTCACAAGGTTTTCCAGACAATTTAATTTTTCATTATTCAGAACCCATGGTAGACCTCTAAATATACCATTCCTATGTTTTTGTATCTTTTTGAGTTTTTCTACATCCCTTTCTCTGAGTGATTAGAATTGTGTGAAGTACTTGAGATGGGGGTGCTGCGCCATAGATTCATACAGTGACATTCTCTTATTTTTTCTCTATTCCTTTCTTCCCAGCACCTAACATTTCAAACCATGGCTTGGCACTGAGCTGATGTTTTCAGAAGATGTACCTTTTCTGCATAGTAATAAGTAATTTCATCTGTCAATAGTTTCATCTGCCAGTTTATTGTCCAGTCAGTTCAAATCATCAGAACCTTCTGCGACTTTTGCAGTCAGTTTTACTGTTGACTATCTTGAATAATTTTATATCATCAGCAAATATTATCATCTTGCTGTTCACCCTCTTTTCCAGGGCATTTATGAGTATGTTGAACAGCACAAGTTCCAGCATGGATTCCTGGGGAACTCCACTGACAGCAGGTCCTGCTGTGTTTTGTTGAAAAAGCTATTAATTAACAACAAGACCTTGTCTCTTGCAACCTGATAGCTTCATTTCTGTAAGAGCTGTTTGGTAACAGACCTCATCAAGGGCTTCTGAATTTTAAGGAGGACCCTTAACACACATGCTTGCTTATTGCACTAACATATTTGCAAGGCTTCCCTCTAGAAAAGCAGTGGTGACTCTTTCCTACATAGACCATAAAAAAATGCGTAAATTGTAGTGGAAATAATACAGCCATGCAATAAAGAATATCTTTTTTGGCTCTGATCTGGAGAAAGAACCCATCCAAACAAGCTGTTAGTCTGGTTTGGGTGGGTTTTTTTTTTGAATCAAGGTTGTGTACTTTTCAGCTAAGGATCTCATGGCATTTTTACGTGTATTACTTGTTAAAGTCCGCGTCGGGGAAAGTGAGACAACAAAAGGTTCAGTTGCTTGCCAAAGTCATGTAGCAGTTTGGTGACATAGACAAACCTGCTCTAATCACAACACTACGATGCCTCCTATTTTACTAGACTGCTAAAATAGGTGGTGCTTCTATTTCGCTGGAACTAAATCTTAAAAACCATTTTGGTTTAGGTGGAATTCTAGACATTTGAAGCCTTTTATGTTATTAAAACACCTGCCACTTAAAAACTGGCTGTAATAGTCCTCCCGCAGAATTCTTAACTGCGCTTAAATGTCAGAGTTACTGACATTTCTATTCAGTATAAAAGTTCCGTAACTTTTAGAAAGAAGGACATCTGAACTGTTGAAAATATTGACTGTTTGCCTTGCAAATGATGGGATGGGTTCCACAACCATACTTTCACCTCAGCTAATTTTCTGGCTCAAGACACTAACATCTGTTATGGAGTAACAACTACGAAGCAAAAGCAGGCTACCAGAGGGAAAGGAGCAGGAGTCACCCTGCCCAGCAGCCAAACATGAACATGCTGGTGTTACTCATGTCTAAACTAAACTACAAGGACTGCGCAATTTCCCGAGGGCAAAGGCCATCCCTCGCCTTGTACCTGGGATCTGTGATAATTAGCAATAATGCAGAGGCCTCAAAACATTACAAGTTTCTACAAGAGGCTTTCTTCAGCACTGGATATATGTATATTGTTCACCCGAGTTTGAACACTTCTGCGCACTCACCCATCGCCTGGCACAGGATGTCCACGTCCTTCTCCACTTCAGCCAAAATCACGCTCTCGGGCTCAGCCGTAAAATACGGTGGCTCTTTAGAACAAGGGAAGTAAACAAAAGTAAACAAACAAAGCCACAGCAAAATGAAAAATAGGTGTTGATTTAAAGATATTCTTTGTATAATCTTTCCACGTGTGTTGTATTTAATACAGCGTGTTACAAACAGACTAGCTTGTCTAAGTTTCTCTCTATCTGGAGGCACTTTTTATTTTGGTAGTAAAAGCATCATTAAAAGGCAACAATTTTTTGCTATGCTGAGTATGAATCCCAAAGAGTCAAGTCAATGTAAGGTAAGATTTAGGGGTTTGCACTGCAAATTAATACTCAGAGCAGGAGCTACTTTTCATTTTATAGGTCTGAATCATGGAACATTTTAACTCTTCTTTAAGAAGGGCCCTCCCGAGAGGTTTGTAAGGGTTTATATTTACAACATAGCATTTTATAGGATAGTTTGCTTCAGTATCTAAACTAAATTCCACCTCGTGAAGGCATGAAGCATGTTAAATAAAGTGCCATAGCATGTCAGAGAGCCGACATCAGAGGATAAGTGCAGCATAATTAAAAAAAATTCTTCTCAACTGTTTTATTTCTTGAAAGCAAACCGATTTAATGCTTTAATTGAAGTTATAGTAATAATCATAAAAATCCACACTTTATCATTAGGACTAAAGAAAAGATATTAGACGTTTAATTAAACAAAGACAAGATTCCAGAAATTGTAGAATATGCTGTCATGTAACTCTTCTATGCAGCATAAAATTGAAGAGCATCATGTCAAAGTCCCACAGGCATTAAGGTTGCAGTAATTATCATGGTAACTTAAAACTGTCATAGTCCATTCAATGCAATTATCATCTGAGTACTGTTTTTAGAACCATTTTGATTATAACTAGAGTACTATTGTAACATAGACAAACTTACTGGTAAGTTTAAGAAAATACAGAAAAGACATTACAAGTAGCTTGCATGAACAAGTTACTTGTATTTTTGTTTTAAGGAAATCAAGTTTCAAAAAGCATAGTGAGCTATAAGATCATCCAAGGTCATCTGACCTGACATTCTCTCAAATGTCTTCAGTCATGTCTGAAAGCCAGATGTGCAGTTTGTATTATTGATAGGGCATTAGTATTTTCATAAATAAAACCAAAATCACATAATACTACCCTGAAAAATCTGGTTTCTCCTGCTACCACCTGTAGTATAGCGAGTGTTCCCATCATTTCACAGTGATGACGTGACATGCCAGCAGGTACACATCAGTAAGCACCCGATTAGAACACAAATCCCCCCTTTCCCAGCACTCTTTCCCACTAACTACCATAAAATACTTGCTTGAGTGTACAGAACTGGGGTCTCATTTGAGCACCAATGGATATTACAATTCTGTATTCATTCCAAATAAAGTCAATCAATATTAGTCCTCAAAATCCTGTGCAGAGGAGGAGGTGAGGTTGCAAAATAGCCTGGAATACTCATTTACCCAGCAAAACCAATAAAACAAGCTGCCTGATTTATTACATTCTAATAATATACATGTGTTAACATTATTGATCCTCACTGCCTAAATATAAAGCTATTAATAAACATGCATAATAAGTTGTGATTTATTGCATATGATCTCATGCATTAATCTAAACAACAAATTGAAAAGCTGAACATTTAATTGAAATTCACTGATGGCACACTGTTTGACATGTTTGATCAGCTAAGTTGCTGAGTCCTCTGCAATTCATCTAAGTCCACGTTTAATTTCAGTACACTCTTACTTCTTACACCATTCTCCAATCCTTGTCTGACATTTCCCTTGTGCTCCACTTCCCAGAATTTTATCTTTTTAATTTCCAAGCTTTTAGCCTACTGTCCTTACTTACTTTTGGCAATTTAATTTGATTGTGAGCGGAGACAAAGGGGAAAGGTGGCCAAAGCAGCACTGGAGCAAGAAAGTGTCCAGACACATACCCCTATATCCAGACACTCACTTGTAACTTTGGGCTTCTTCTATGGCTGCCTCCTCAGTCAGTGAGGTTGAGGTGTATTTTCCTCCTTTTCGGGACTTCCTGACTGCACTTGTTCCACTCTCCGCTTTATAAGGCGCTCTGACCTTAACGGGCCAATTTCTAAACTTGGTAACCTTCAGCTACCAGCTCTCAAACTTTCTCTTTAGATCAGCCACATATTCACACAGCAGTGACAAATTTGCAGATTTATCTTTGACATGGGCCTGCAGTCCGGCTGCAAAGCACTTCATGTGATCTCAAAGATGCTAGTGGTTCCATGACCACTGCTTATGTGCTCCTGTTGCACAGAGTTTCTGCAGTGACACTTGACATATTTATACAGTCTGCTTGCCCAGGGCGTCTCCCAAAATCCTATCCTACAATCTGCGCTCCTTCCTTTAAATCCCATACAGGCTGTTATGCCACCCTCAAAGAAACTTACTACATTAAGAGATGCTTAGGTGAGCTGGTATCAAGCAATGAATTACCTGACAAGGAACTTGAAGTCAGTGACAACTGTCACTTAGCAAACGGGATGTGATGTTATAAAAGGAAGATTCACATCAGCTTTTTTGGAAGGAGCAGGGAGAAACGGAAGCAGACAAGACAGAAGAAAAGCAGGAGCAGCAGGAAGATGCAATCTAAAGGCCACAGACAACTCCCAGAGGACTTTCAGGGCATAGGTGTGCCAACAGAGATGATTTCCAGTCTTCATCAAGCCCAGATCCACCTTTCCCCTTCAGCTAAAGCCTGCTGAACTCAATTCTCACAGCCATTCCAGCAGCTGGAAGCACTGCCAAATGCTACGACTGACAGAGGGGTCGAGAGGCTGAGGCAACACTTGCCCATAGAGGAGTCGGATCTTATTCTTGTGTGATAAGCACAAATACAGAAAACCTTCCAGAAGCAACTCTACAATTTACTGATTGTTAACTACCTGCTTCTGCTGCCTGGCGATACAGACAAGCCTGGGTAGAAAGATAAAGCTAATTCATAAGGGAATTCTGGACGATCTAGAATACCACATAGACAGCAGTGCTGTGGCATTCCGAGTCTAATATACACAGAAAATTAGTCTTGGCGATTTAAGGTATGAGACAATCACAGCAGTATTGGTGTAGGCATACTCTTAGGGCTTTGAGGGAAACAAAACGGCGATTTCCATGCAAGCTGTGCTCCTTTTCCACACGCACGTGTCTTATGCTAGCAACGTGGATGCTCAAAAGGTTCTTTGCAGTAAGGGTCTATGGCTTCAACAGAACTCAGGCTGTGGAAGGAATAGCTCTAGTTACAGGTGCTAGACAACTGAAATCTAGGCTCCTCACTTTTCAGATGAGTCAGACGTATCATCTGCGCATCAGGTGTGTGTCTGAGGGCCTGCAGACCCACCGTAAATTGCCAGTGAAAATTTCAGGGTATCTCTGTTTGAGTGCTATACTCCAGCTGGTGAATAACTATCAGGAAGAGGCCATCAAAACGCAGTAATATTTATGGGGGCCAGATAGCATTCTGAAGGGGCATTCTGGCTATCTGTCTATATGACTCTAAGCATATTTATAAGGCTTGGTTTGAATCACATAGTATGAACTTGAACATTTATTGTTGTAGGCAATAATCATGTACTGAAATTTAGTATGTGTGATGAAATTACAATGTCTTACAAACTATGTAACATGCCAGACACAAGTCCCCAGATACAACGATTTCTAGGAATGACAGTAGCTGTTGGTATCAGGTCAAACATTTAAATTTTTTTGAAGTTATAGAATCACAATAGTTAGAATAGGGAAGGACCCATTACACCGAGTTCACCCTGCTGGCAGTGCAGCATGCTATGCGATGAGAGGGGTCACATCTATTATGCTGAAAAAAACAGATACTGTATTGTTCAGATATTGTATTGGTTTTTGACTGATCTTAACTAAAAGGTCAAGAACAAGCAAAGGGGAAAAAGAATATTTGAATATAAATGTATGCTTTTAATAGTTGTTGAGGGTTTCAGGGGGTTTTTGCACTACAGACATCATTGAAAAGATAGCCTCTCTGCAAAGCCCTTGGGAGCCTGCAAAATTTGATACTGTTCTAACTTCCCCCACACAGAGTTACATGGTCACTGATCTTAACATTCAAAAGATAGCAGTCAGCATCCATTACATACCCTTCAAGCTGCACTGGAGATGTGTGACCTAATCCTAGATACATATGTGAAAGTCAGAAAGAACAGAGAAAGCCCCAGGGGCTCCTCCAAAGCTGGAATTCCTGCATCACTCAGAAATTCAGGCCTGCATACTTAAGAGGAAAACTGAGCCTTAAGCGTGGAAGCCTTTCTCTAGCATTACCGTAAACTAATTTATTTGGTGAATATCCTGTAAAGAAAGGGGAAGTGGAAACTTGAGAGTCCCTTGTAGGTACAAAGTCCATAACAGTAGATCAGACTGTCCATGCTGAGAGAAGCCACACTGTATATACAGGTATAACAGGTTCCTTGAAGGAGGATTTTTCTTTGCATGAATATAAGGTTAAAACAGAAAAAGATTAGACAGTACTCTTAGTTTCTTGCTACAACCGCTACTGCAAGCTGCAGTCTGTGTGTTCTAAACCGTTACAGAGGCACAGGGAACACATCAGCTGTTTGCAGAACTGAAAGAAGGGGGAACTTCTCCTGAATGTCCGAGACACAACTAGGCTCCCCAGAACTCCCATTGCTTCACTGTGGTATAAAGCCTGTGTGCATTTGGGGCCAGAGTGACATGACTGCGTCCACCTCAAGAACCTCTGAGGCTTGCCAAATCAAAAATCGTCAACATTTCTCTGCTTTGAGCCCAAACAGAAGTTCAGGCAAGCCCAAAGACATTTTATATTAGTCTTCCTGAAAACTCTCATTCTTTTCTTATGCACAACACATGAACACAATCATCATGGAAAAATTCTTTCCTCTGCTTTCAAGCGTCATTTGTAGTGTTTCAGTTTCTAAAGTAGAGTCACGAGAGCTATTGTTTCCAGAGACCTAAGCACAGGGTATCAAGGTGGCTAGCTGTGGAGGAAAATAGCTTCTCTTCTGGAAGTTGCATATGCGTTCAATGCAAATTCATGAACAATGGCAACGCGCAAAGAAGGTCCTTCTGCGTCTCCACACTTGCTCCTGGAGAAGTACAGTGAAGGAGGAACGGCCCAATAGTTCATCTCAGAGCCTAGGCAGGAGGGCCCCCTATATTAATGTCAGAATTTTTCTGGTGTGTTCCGGAATCCCATGAAGCTGTATGCATACCAGCCTTTAAGAGAGAGACAGACCTACCACACTCGCCTATTGTCCTATTTTCAGAAAAAACAATCTATTCAGCTGGGATGTAAAAATTCTCTTTAGGAAACAACAAGATGAGAATAACATGTCTATTAAGGTAGTTGTTCTGGGCACAAAACTGCTTCAAAAAGAAGGGAAGCCCTCTGCTGTGATTTTGCCATATTCCATCCTATTGCTTTGGCCAGGTGTCCTGGTTTCAGCTNACAGGGTTTCAGCACCTCATCATACCAGGCCGGTCTTTCTAACTGTTTTTCTCCTCAGTTTGTTCAGATTTTACTTTCTGACTGCATCCACTTTAAAGAGCAGTATGGATTTCATGTAGTGGAAGGGTTTCATTTCTCATTTTCTTGAGCTCCTAAAATTCATAATTTCCCATAGAACAATCACTTAAAAAGAGACTATTGCCATTTGTCGCTAATGGAACTTGCAGAACTGGAGGAAAAGAATTTAAGATTAGCTCAGTTTTCAAATTGGTTTGCTCATGAGAAGACTCCCTAAATTACTTAATCTTCAAACCGTTAGTGATAAAACAAATGTGCTCTTATCTAATCTGCAACAAATCTTTCCCAAACTGTTACTCTGCCAACTGAGGAACATGCTACCCTTTAAAAATTTATAACAACTGCAGCTAATAAAACCAGGGTTTGGAACCACCTCAGTTTATCTTTGCTGGAACAATATGAAGATGTCAGAAAGCTCTTTGCCACATTCAGAAGAAAATTGCAGTGCAGCACAAGACTAGAGGATTTTCTTCTTGCTTACGCAGTACTACTTTATTACATTAGAGATTCAGATTTTTCAAATCTTATTGTGATTTTAATTTACAAATTGGGATGTACGCTCAGAAATATTCAGAAAAAATATCAGAGATAATATTGTAGCTCACAAATAATAATTTGAACTGAGTACATGCCTTTGTACTAAGTTCCATTGCCTTCTAATAAAGCTTTTGTCACCATCTAAACCCACACCCAAGTTTTGTGACTTCCTTTAGCTGGTATATTTGTAAAAAAGCTTTGATTAACTCAGTAGTTGTGATATCTTTGATGCCTCTTTTTATCACTACCTCTATTCTACCTGTTAGGAGCAAAATATTTTTTTCTATTAATCCACAAAAGCTCTCGTTACCATACTATTGAGCATCTGTTCTTGATTTATCCCAATCGTTTTGAAAACAAACCTCTTCTATTAACACCATTTCCTTTTTCTGTTAGTCGAGATCCCTTATCAAGTCCACACTGTGTTATTCTCCCAAGGAGTACAGCTCATTATCAGGTCACTATCAATGTGTACACACTACAAATATTTAATACATGCAAATGGCCAAACATACTTGATTCTCTGTAAGTACTACTCCAATAGATTATGAGACACGCACCGAAAAATCCTTAGGTTTCAATCTTGTCTGCACTTTCCTCTAGAACCCATCCCTTGACTAATTAAACGATGGCCAGATCCATCCAAGAACTGTAAGGCTGAATCTAAGGTATGCATTAACTATTAATCCTTTGATTTGGCTTCCTTTTTAAAATTAGAGATCCATCCTCCAGCTCAAGAAACTCATAAATAAAGAAATCTATCAGGCTTTGCTGACACATTGAGTAAACACCTGCAACTGAAGTGTCTTGTTCCATCAGAAGGAAATAAAAGTAATTGGTAACCAATTTGTTTCTGCTTTCTTTCATCTGCTTGTTCTTATCTACAGGCCTTTTCATAACTTCATTCCCTGACAGCCCCCTAAAACTGGATAAGAAATAAATAAAACATTTAAAAATAAGAGAGCAGATAAGCTACTAAAGAAAGGCAGCACTGCTAGTTTAATATGATTCCCCAATGATTGTTTCTCAGTTTTATTGTAACTGTATTTAAGAATCTTTTACATTAACCGAGAGGCTGCTTTAAGTATTGCATTAGGCTGGATCTGACAGCATAGCAGCAAAGTTAAACTAGTTACAATAAAATCTTATGAATAAGGAAGAGTTTAAACAAAACCATAAATAAGTGAAATCCATCTCTGCTCCTTAAAGGGAAGGGAAGCCACGAGGTAATAATTCTAAGAAACAGAGTACAAAGAAAAAGACTGGAACCAAACTGCATCCAGTAGGTAATAAATATAATAGAGACACAGTGCTACAAATGAACCTGGAACAGAGCTTTGTAGAGAGAAGGGCTGTTTTCTCATTTAGCATGAACTACTATAAATTGCTTTAGTAGAACACAGACCATACAGTAGTCTTCAAAATTGTGTTTTCAGAAGGCTAAAAGAGTGTAGAGAATTGCGTGCCGAATTCCCTCTGCAATACACTAGAGAAATGCATGTGCATGAATTCTGATCAACGCTGAGACTTGTACCATTGCCAGAGCAATAACCTCTCCAGGACACTCGCACAGTTATTACTGGGACTATTACATAAAAGCTAGACTTTACACAATTAGCTCTGGCTTAAAACATCTAAATGTCTCTGCTCAAAAACATCTCTCTCGTTTCAAAAGTCCAAAAAAACTCTACACTGTGTGGAGTGTGCTAATTTGCTTTATTATCTCAAGATATGACATACACGGTAACTACCATTTCCAAATGACAACCTCCTTGCTACAGCAAAACTCCAACACAGAGGTGATGGTGGAAACGGGTAGTGAAAGGGCACCAACGGTGCTTCAAAAAAATTAAAGTCCAAAGTTTCCCTTGGAGTCAAAGGTCTTCCATGTAGCACCAATTTTAATGGTATTTCCTTCTCCCTTTTGTTGCCTCAGTAATGATATCTGCCTGCCTGTGTGCTCAGGAACGATGTCCTTGGCCCCCTGACTGGCACTTGCAACTGACAAGGTACAGAAGCGCTCCTAAAAGGCTTCCTTTGGAAATACAGGCACTTGACATATTAAAACCAGATGTAAGCAAGCTGGGAGTTAATCAGGATTTAATGCATCTAAAAGCAAAGATGTGGAAGCTGCCCAATAAGGATTTTTACTACTGTATTTCCCCAACTTCTGATTAAATGTATAGTTTCACAGGGGATTCAAAATCACATCAGTGTTTTTTTTTTAAAAAAAAATAAATCTATTTGATGCATTTATATTCATGGGGAAGAACAGCTGAATTAATTTGGAAGATAACCCTCTTTCACCTTCTTTGTTCTGTTCTCCGAAGAAAGGTCCAAATGTAAGGTCAATGAAATATTAAAATATCAATTTTATTTCCTATTATACCTCAGTCCAGAGCCTGTTTTACTAAAAACCACATTGCCTTGAGAATTACCCATTATAGAAAGGAAGGCTTTCGCTCTTGCTGGTTCCTCTGTGCTGTCTCTCAATTTTGCTTCACAGAAGTACATCCCCACATCAGCAGAGGTTGGGTTGGTGATAGTGAGTCGTCTCCCAAAACTGCTAATGCCACTGGTTATTTTTATTCCATTTTTCTTCCAGGTCATGCTTAGTCTTTCAAGAGGTCTGCCAAGGTTTAAAAAAAAAACCAAAATACACACACAGGAATGCAACAATAAAACATATATATTACAGAATAGTCTTGTCTGCAATTATATACAATTATAAAACTTGCATAAGTTTTACTCTATCCCTGATGTTCACTATTAAGAAGTAAATGCGTACGTAACTTCTACCCATCAAGACTCCAGACTACTCAAGTGGCATTATGCAAGTACAGCTAATTGATACAGCAATAGAACTTAAGTGCCAATAATTTGATTTCTCTAAGCAAAAGGAGTGAATACTGCTATGGGAATCAGCTGCATGGGAAGTGCTTTCATTATAACTCGATTACCAAAACAATATTAACCATATCAAGAACATCTCTGTCTTCAGAGAGGAAAGTGAATGAGTTGGTCTTCTTATCATCTGAGGACCTCAACCATTCACTTCCACTGGAATTCAATGCTGTTCAAGGCCAACTAGATGGAAACATAGGAGGAGTGCTGTGAACTCTATCTTACGGTGCATTATGAACAGTTGAGCAATAATCCCTGTAAAATGAGAGCATCTGTAACAAATTACTTCATAGGAGATCCTCACTAGTTTATTTACTAGGAAGCACAGCCTGTTCAGCCATATCACTTTTCATATCAATAGGCAATAGAGCTGAAATATTATTAACCCTTAAACATAACTTTTTCATTAAGACAGTGTCTGCTGATTGAACAACACCGCTCTACTTTTCCTTACCAAGTGATTAACAGGTGGGAAAGTAACTCTGCCTATATCCTTATTTGGCCAGAAAAATCAACGTCTAATTCAGTAATGTTGGACAAACAAGATTATTCATACAGTTACTTTGAAGAGTAAGCTACATGCTGCATTCTGCTTCAATCATTAAAATAATAATAAAAAAAGAAAATAACATCCTATGTCCCTCTCAGTAAAGGACAGTGTGTTAAAATCAGTTCCTTATAATCCCGGTGCTTTTATAATACCTTGCATTGGCCACACACTCCAGTGTGATTTCGCTGCTCCCTGCTACAACGCTTGTATTCCGCGGAGGGATTACAATGACGGGAGCCACGGTGTCAGACGGGTCTATGGCACCTGCATGGGCAGAAAGAAACCTTGTGAAGACTCCAGGCATCTGCAAACGGCGAGGACTGACACGTTCCAGGCAAAGGATCTCATCAAGCAACACAGCTGCAAATTTCACTCTTCAACCTCACCAGGGTTTTTAATCTCCTCATTAAGAGGCGATCTTCAGCATGACCATTCTCGATGGCTTTCATTATACTGTACAAACACACTGTTTCAATATACCCAGCTTGGAATTGTTCAAGACACATAACTCGCAAGAACTACTCCCAGATGGAGTGCAGGGGCCACTCTCAAATAGAGAGCAAATAAATTAAGCATCCTAAAGGTTTTCTATTGTTGAGCACTTTTATTTTTATCAAACACTTGCTGACTTATATTTTTAAGACCTTTTCATGTTTTGTTTAATCTTACCACATCCATACCATTTCAAAAGAGTCTGCCAATACTCATGTTAGTTCTTTAAAAAGATTTTACACACTGGGGAACAAATATAAAATTAACAAAGCAGCATATCACAGCAACTTCAATCCCTTTTTCTTATCAGGAAAGTAAATAACCCAAATCTGCTACTCTTTTGTGAGGCATCATACTGTAAATAATTTAGCTTATGCAACAGACAGCAGAGACTTAAGAAATGGTAAAAAGGCTGCTTGTAAATTTTCTCTGTATACATTTAGTAAGTGAATTAAAATACCCATGTATTCATAGGTACTTTGCTTCAAGCAACTCATTTGGGAAAGAAAAATTAGCTATTTTTTAGCTTGAATAACAGAGTAATAAAATTTTCTAAAGATACAGAATCCAGTAAATGAATTATAGGGAAAAGTAATGAAAATAAAACTGATGGAAAAGTAAGCCAGTTCATCAAATTTTTTCTGCAAAAGAGGCTAACCATGCCCTTTAAGCAAGATGGGAAACTGGCACATGCAAGGTATGAACCCTGATGTTTAAGGTAATTCCCTAAACAATAGAAAACCACGTAGAAGATTCTTTGCTTATCTCATACCTGGCATGCCAAAAGCCATTTGACATTTGAGTTCACTTGTTGGATAGACAAAGGCTTTGGTAATGGGGCTTAAAGTCACAAGGTTAGCAGCTTTCTGAATTACTGAATGACAAAATTTTTACCTTTTGACATTTTTGTAATTGATAGCAAATAATGTACTATGGGAGACGAAAGCATGTAGTATGATTTTAAAATTTTAAGAATAAGACCCACACATCTGAATAAATTCAAGCATCCAAGAATACTACTTCAGGAATTAGTAAGCACATATTTATTTCTCCCCGTAAATACGCTCTGCTGACCCAACACAACATCTATATGCAACTTGCATAGGATCTCAAAACCCAAGCTTTTAGTAGATTTTACTTCTGCTCAACAACACGCCTGGAAATACGATGCTATCAGGTAGCAAATCTATTTTCTAAGAAGATTTCCATGGTGGTCTTGCAGGTATTCATGGCAGGAATTTTCCAGATAGTAATTGAAAAAGTAGAAAACAAGCGGCGATCAGATTAGTAGCTTGTTACTGAAGAGAAGAAATAACCTCAGCATTACTGTTCACCACTACTTCTGTGCAAGACGAAGGTTTACAACAGTAAATGCTAAAAGATCAACAAACAAGTTACTAATTTGGCAGTAAGCATTTCTTATCTCCATCTGGAAAAGAGGAAAACCACTTGTTTGACTTATCGGCTCCCTTGAAGAATGACTCAACCCCACTAAAACCATTCGAAGAAGAGAAGCCAGCTTTGTTGTAACCTCTAGGAGTTCACCATGTGTGAGTGGCTCTTTGTGCAGTGAGCAGATAAGCAAGGAAAATAAAAGTGCGTGTTACTCCACCTGCAACCAGGAAAATGTAAGATTTCTTTGACTTTCTTACCAACTGTAACAAGAATCTAAAGAAAATAAGTGCTTATTTTCATTTTGTACCATCCCTGAAGCAAATCTATCAAAAGTAGGCTGTTGATAAAGATTTTCAGCAAGTGAACTGATACTGATGTGATACAGAGGGCTCATCAAAATGGTTGGCACTTGGATCCTAAGTAAAATACCTACAAAGGTCAGCCGCAGATGTAACAAGCATATTCAGAAAACAACATTTCAAAGTATTATCTAAACCGTACACAGACAGCATGCATATTCCTATTTCTTATTCAAAGACAGTTTAAGTTTCCCTTTGCAGCACAAAGAAACCACTTGCCATAATTCACTCTGGTCCCAATCCTGCCAAATAAAACTCAACACGGACACTCCTATGGTTCCTTTTGCAGAGGGTGGTTTGCAGCTTTGTTTAGCGGCTAATCAAAATATCAAAGGAGAAATTTAGTTTTATTTTAGAGTAAAAATCACAGCAGGGCTGTAACATGGGATCTCTGTGTCCACCCCATCCTTTCAGAACTTCATCCTTTTGTAAGAAATCCACAGGTTGGAATATCAGAGTAGCCAGGTTTCTAATCCAGATAAGAAGTACCACTGTGGTTTTGTTTTGATGATGTGACTCAGCAAATCAGACTTCAGTCGGGCTGTGGAAGGTAGAGAGCTGTTTCAAACAATCAGATAATGAAAAACTACCCAGACTTTCCAACTTTCTTATCCTACCCATCAATAAAGCCACTCCATCCCTTTTCTCCTCCTGACATGATTTTACTTGACTGGTGCTACACTAAAATACAATGCCAAATGTCACTGTTAGTAAACAGACATTTTCTTTGAAAATCCTTTGTAGGAAATTTTTTTTTTTTTTCCTCTTCACTGTTCCTTTTTTACTTCATCAGACCTTTCCTTGTCCCAGTTTTCTAGGTCTCTGCTGTTTCCTTCTGGCTTTTCATCACCTCTTCCTCCTCTGCCTCCCCTCCTTCAGGCAGCTTCTCTGCATTCATCACTGGCCATTTCCCCTCCCTGCCATCCCATGGTCCCCGTAGTTTCACATTATTTAAGAAATGCTCAATTTCCCACGTATCCTTTATTTTAATGATCAAGCTTCAGTTTCTCTGAAGGAAATATTTATTAAAGACACTGAAATGGGAGAGCAATATAAATGCATACAAGAACACCGTTATAGTGAGATGAATTTGCTAACAGGGGACCACCATTCCCACTCATATTCTATCTTTTCTGAAAGACAAGATCTTCTTTCCTTTCTGCCTGCTTTCCAAGCCCCTCCTCTCAGCTAAGAAAGCAAAGCAACATTAGGGAAAAACACTGACCCCAGACCTGTAGCTAAGGGATGCCTCACTATTAGACATAGTAAGTCTGCGGGGAACTTGGAAGAAGCTGCGGAGACAAGGCTGAAGAACACGTAAGGGATGTGCTCTTAATCTGATTGTAGCCATTAATAGATGACTGGACAGAAGGACTGCCACAGGCAAGAGTCCTAATCGAAACACAGAGTTTTCTCCAAAAAAAGCGCACTCTGCTTTATTTCACATTGTATCAATTTTAGCCACAGCACTCACAGTATTTCCAATCTTCCCTTTGCTTCTGAACCTTCTCATTAGGCACCGTCTTAATTATTGCCGGTATCTACTAGGGCTCAGTAACCGAAGTGCCTTCAGGACCAGCCCCAACCAATCTTTCAGGCTTGCCTATCACAACACCAGCCCCTGACTCACAAGCCAGGGGCGCTTATCTTGCAGCAGTTTCAGTAGTTCCCATCCCCGGCTGCTCACGAAGCAGTTGGTGAACTGCTGCCAGTTACCACCCAAAATATTAAGGTAAATTGGCACAAGTATTATTTTTCCATATGAGACTTTTTCTGTCCCTCTAAACAAACTCCTCTCCAGACTGTGGCATTCAAGAATCTGGCAATTCTGCACAATGCAGAGATACATCGAGGGAAGAGAGAGAAAGAAAGAGCGAACCGCTCTCGCACAGTTTATTTGTTTTTATCACCAGTGCCTGTGCATGACTACACAACGCTGATCTTGGATCACACTGAATTTCCCCCTTCTCTCCTCCCATCTGACCAAGAGGGAAACCCATCCCAAGTGGTCTGTAACACTTTTCTTAATAGTGATGAGCTGTAGAATTTTTTACCCGTTACTTAAATACAGTAATTATATAGACTGCCCGATCATGTCTGAAAAGACAGTGGTTCTATCTCTCTATATACATTGCCATCTAAGGTACAGGGAATTTAAAATATAACGTTAAAATGTTTATAAAGACATTATAAATTTATAAAGATCACAGACTTTATCAAAGTCACCTGGGTGCTTAATTTTCCCAATAGAGATGAAATCTCACTCAGGGCATATGACTGAAGATGCAAAAGGTGATTTCCCCTTCAGAAATGTATAAACATTAGGTTCTTTCCCAGATTTTACATTATGGCTTGCAAAGTTTATCTGTATCTGTGTTTGTGGTGCAGAATATTAAGAGTATTACTTCAATGGATGCTCAAATTCATCTCAGAGAGATACAGTGCAAGCCAGCCTTAATAAAAGCAGGGAGAAAGAGTTTATCTCTTGAAAAGAAGTAATCGCTTGAGTTCAGACTTGAGAAAAATGGCAAGTCTTAGTTTTGAGGCTGAGCAATTAAATTGCTTATAGGTCACAACCCTTTCAAGACACTTAATACAAACAAGATGACCATGAGCCAGAAGAGCAAGGGTTGTCTAAACTATCACCCAGATCACTCTTATTTACTTAGTATGGGGTAGACCCTGGAATGTGATGTTTGGATGGAATTCCCACCATTAGATTTAATTACTAGTGCGATTACTTCTCAGCATCCTGTTTTCAGTGAAGAAGGAATGCCACAGGAATCAGTATCCAAAAATGGATTTACTTCTTCATATCATGAAATTTGTCTAAGGGAGAAAACCCCTTTGCAGAAAAGATCCCCAGTACACCACCTCCAAGCTAATAGAGAAACTGCATACTTCCACAGAACTTCAAAGCCATTTATTAAGTTAACCTGGGAGAAAAAAAAGTTAGAAAACCTTCACCATAAACTTTCTACAGACTTTCAGAGTTGTACAGTATGCAGAAATGCCTACACAATTACTATGCAGGATACGTGCAAAGCTTCATGTTACCAAATTATGGATACTTATATTTGAAAAAAACAGAACAGGAGATAAGAGTCCAATACAAATAGCAAAAATATTACATATAAATAGTTCAACATTATGGCATCAAGAATGTGCAATTGCTGCCTATGTAATGTGGAATATGAGAAAAGAGGAGAAATGACAGTCACACGGCATCTCAAGATTGCTCCAGGGGAAAAAAAAACAAACAACAAACAAACCAAAACAGAAACGCAAACCACCTTACAAACTATCTAATGGAATACATTTCACTTCTTCCAGGTACAACCTGCAGATGGTTTGGATTATCAACCCATAATGGATTAATGCCCCTTTCCCTTTCCAGTACAAGATACACAACAGGAATTGGATCCTGATCAATAATAGAGTAATTTCGCTTCCCTTTTGCAGTACAAGATGCACAACAGGAATTGGAGCCTGATCAACAGACTAGCAAATACCGACAACCACCTGCGGGTACAAGAGAGAAGCATTATGCAAATAATGAAAAAAAAGTGTTTCTCAATCATGAAACTCTATACTAAAACATGGCTTGTCTATTTGTTCCTTACTACTTATAGTGATTATTAACAGGTTATACAATGAAAGAGTGTTAAGATAATAAAAGTTACCATTTCATTTTTTTGCACTTTTATTCTAGCAAGGATTTTATTCATTTTCCAGAAAAGGGAAATACGTGATGCTGCTGTGCACTACTGTGCACTGTACAGGTCTCTGCTCAGATTTCTAGACATAAACTAACAGAGACTTTCCCATGAGGATTCCTGGTCACATTTGTTTAGTTTGATGAATAACATTAAAACTCCAGATGGAGCTTTTTTTGAGTCAAAAGTATGTATTTATGAAATAATTAGCAATCTAAAGGTACAGAGTTGGTATATGAAGAATTGTGACTTTTCAGTACCTGAGGATATCTCAAGACTCCTCAAACACACACATATTAACATAATTTCTGATCTTGAACCTTTGAGAAACTAGACTCGAGAGTCAAAAAAAAAAGTAAATAAGCAACAATATAAAATCTTAGCTTTGTGGATCAAGTTCATAGTGAAAATGGCCTAGTTGTTTGAATCAATCACAGCAAGTGGATTCTTATATATACGGTCCCTGTCTTGATCCAGACATCAGACATATGAATAAAACACCAGATATAAAAAAGGTTTACAAAACATGATACAAGCAAAACAAGTGAATGATCTAGGTCAGCTATATTTATTGACTCAATATACTCTTGTCAATGCGACTAGGCTTTGCCCGCATCAGATCAAACACATGATTCATTTCCACTGCAAGTAAAGTAAACAAACAAACAAAAAAGGGCAAATAAAAGAATAAAACCCAAACAACATACAGCAAGTAGATCACAGATTAAACAGCCAGTGTTTGAGGGGGGATATGGCAAAGAGAAGCAATTACAAAAGATTTCCTCAACAACTGTTGAGGAAGCCTTTGCATAAATTAATCTTGGTTGAATGGCCCATGTCATAAAGCAGTGCCTGAAAACCTGCACTCCTTCCTTTTCTATCCACCCCTTCTGGGCCTGTGTGATATGCCATATATGTTACAACAGTACTTCTGATGCATTTAACTTTGAAAAATAAAGTTACCAAAGAAATTAACCTACAAAATGTGTGATTTACCCAGTCTAACTTGCAGTTCTGCAAGGAGTTCAAAACGCACTTAACTTCAGGTACCCGCTGCTCAGTTTGAAGAAAGTGAAAACACTCACATTCCAAATTTAAGCAGATATACAATATTACAGAAACAGCGCCTTAAGGGAGAAAATGGGAAAAAAAATTAATTATGCAAAATGTTGGCAAGAAGAAATTTTATGCGCATGGAGCTCACAGTGTTTGGAGCAGAGGACTAGAAAGCACCTCCTGGGTCAGCCTAGTTCCCTGTCTCTCTGACATCCCGTCATGCAATCCCGTTTCTGAACGCACTGGGGCCTGCGGCGGTAAAAATATAGAGGTTTTTTAATGCCACTTTTCTGGTTGGAAAGTTTCCTAGAGGTTTGCTGTTCAACCTGTTAAAAACACTCCTAATTTCCAGCTTAAATGTATTTATGGTCAACGTACCCCATTTGTTTTTCTGCCAAAGCTGTCCTTTAGCTTAAAAGGCTGTTTTCTCCCTTTGTGGTGTTTACATCTTAAAGTATTTATAGAAAACAATCATACTCCTTCACAGTCTTAATTTAACTTCGCGAAACAAGCCAAACTTTTCTTGTCTGACAAGTTTGAAAGGATTCACTGAAATATATACACACAAAAGAACAGGAGCAAGGGTAAAAAAAAAAAATTAGCTAGCTTCACACTACAAATGTTTCCAAAAGTTTAAACAAATAACTGCCACGTTTGTAACAGCTTTTTTTCCCCTTTGTAAGGACTTCCACAGAGACTGCAAGAGGTGGTAGTTTTAGCCCTAGGGAAAGATTAATGGAGAACTCAACTCTATCCACAAGATGACTTATACCCTTTTGTGTGTAGATACTGCAGCAAAGAGGAGCTTTATGTGTTTTATTAGATAATGCAGAGCCTAAAATACAGGCTGAGAAGCTTCTAAAACCTTGTAGAGAGTTTTTAGGGCCTATTCCTGGGCATAATGAGAGACAGGGTCCTAAATACAGTTGGTTTACAAACAGAAAATGTATTTCTGTAAACAACAGAAATACTGCAGTGCCCAAGGAGAGGCACCATGGCTGGAACGGTTCATGGTGACACAGTCTCTCCCACTCATCTCTCACCAGTTCTGCTCCCACAGACTGGGACAGGGATGGGAGATCTGACTTTTTTCCCTGTTTTTGCCCTTTTTCTACAGGCCATTAAGTGCAGGTGACCCAGCGACTGCTATTTGGGGGTGAGCCCTCCACAAAAGAGACTTGTCCCTCCTCTTTTCTACTACCCAAGGTCTACAAACCCACTTTGTATTTCAGGACTACTTCAGAAATAAATTTCTAGTGTTGTCCCATGTAGTTTTAAGGAAATTAAGCCACTGCTTACTTACACAGCTCCCCGTGATGATTCAGCAGCTAAATTCAAAAGCAGACCAAATTTCTGCTCCAACACTCTGAAATTCCCTTCTCACAACTCCTCATGCAAAAAGAGCAATTTGGAAGTTCAGTCTCTGTCACTGACCTGAACTTCCCCCATGCACAGTGAGGGGTTTCTTTCTGCCTAGAAACTTATCATCCAGCACATCATTAGAGCTTTTAACATGAAAAAATATATAGCCTCAAGCTATTCCAGCTAAAGAACACTCAGGTGGCTTTTCAATTCACCAGATAGCTTTAATATCGGCTATATAAGTGGATAGAGTGTGTAATCTTATTCAACAGCAGTTAAAAAGGGGGAAAAAAATATCCATGCTCTAGCAGTGGAATCTATTAGCCTTGGAGTCATCTTCAAAGTGATGCGAGAGGCAACAGGTACAGCAGCCCGCTGCAGCCAGCCGGCAGGGCGAGCGGCGCCTCCGCAGCCAGCATCCAGAACCTTTGGGTTTTCAGCAGCAGAATCCAAAACGTCCTTATGTTTTAAAAGATTTTAAGATAACTCATCAGTGGAAATGATTTTTAAGAGGCTGTATATTTTTACGATGCACTCTAGTGCATCGTAAGAGAAGCACCCTTTTAAACGTAAACAGGCATGCATTTAGGAGGAAACAGGTTTGAGGGATCTGACAGCAGTTGCATGGATTTCTGCAGCAGACAGCACGAGTGGCTTTCTTCTGAGGACAAAAAAGAACTTTTAATATCTTACAGCCTTGGTGCTTCACGTATCTGGATATTTACTGCTTGCTTTCTTAATAAAGGTAAATTAAGTTAATAAACCACACATCGGTAGTTGGATGTTAAATAGACTGTAACTGTCAGTTAATCATAAAATGCAGAAATGCAAAATTCAGTAGCGAGACAAGAGCTGAGAGAAGAAATGAAGGAGAAAACCTGAGCTGGGGGACATGGCTGTGTTGCAGGAATCAGAGAACCGCTGCTATTTCAGATGCTGCAGTTCCCACCAGCAGATTCTGTTTTACTGTCAAGCAGCAGGAAAGAAAGAGTAATGGGAGACAATAAAATGCTGCCCTCTATTTTCAAATGTATCTTCACATGTGGCTTTTTTTTTTTTTTTTAAATAAATGCCTTTCTTAACTCCTTTTGCACAAATGAAATCACACAATTGACCATCTAGTTGCTGCTTCTCTTACTTGTAACAAGTTTAAATGCTCTTCTACTTAGAAATGAAAGGGTGGTACCAAAAAAAAAAAAAAAA
>VZTL01047468.1:22830-35413 GCA_013400535.1 Scopus umbretta
GGGGGGGGGGGATACATTCTCATCTATCCTTCACCAGACTTAAATAAAGAAAAGCATCTGCAGTGACTTTGGGGGAAATTATTTAAGAAATACCTTCAAGAATTTATTTTATGACAGCAATAAGTGAAGCACTATTTTCACAGGGAAGATTTAAGATTAAATATGCTCTGTAGAGCATAAAACAAATACATGCAATTGATCATGCAGAAGTTTTTAAGATTTATTTCTTTGTAGTGGTTTTTTTAAATGAACCTGGTATTGTGGCGCAGTACATTGGAAGCGGACACTTGCACATATATACTGATCATCTGACAAACAGTCCTGATAAAGCTAAAATTAATACTAAATTTCACTTAGGATACAAGTTTTAAAAAAGTTGGAGTTTTCTAGCATTGACTTAGATTCAGGACAATGTTATTAGATATCTGGCAAATACATGAAAATAATAAGTACTATTGGATTTTAGAGATTTCCTTAGGCCGGGATACCTACTGTACCTGGCTGCTTGTTTAAAAATCTGTGATCTTCCTGAAAGATTAAAGAATTTAAGCCTGCCCTCACTGAGAACAAGCAAAAGTCAAATCCGAAAGTGTTCCACAGTTGATCTGTCCTTCACAATGAAAGGAAGGGCTTTTGTGTCACAGATGTTTGGTGCCAGTAAACGTGTTCAGGCCACCAAATCGGCCATCGTTATCTAAAAAGTGTACACAAGAGACGCTCGGTCAAAGCCATGCAAGTACATTTTTGCAGTTACTGGATAAGCAAGGTGTTGATCAAAGCTTCCTCCAGAAAATCCACTCTAAGAGCAGGGATTAAAATTCGTTACATATAAACATCATTTGGACTTTAAAAGGAAAAAAATGCAATAAAATTAAAACACCTGTCCTCAGATCCTAGACGCTACAAGCACAGTACAATTTATGAAGGCTTAAAAGAGAGCACTTCTACAGATATTTATAACATTGAACTAAATAGGCAGTTCTGTTATTTGTTACTGAACTACTATTCAAACCAAGATGCACTCACTAAGCAGCATTTTAAGCTCAAGGTCAACTCTTGCTGCATTCTATGTTTTTAGAGAGAGAGAGAGAGAGAAGCATGTTTTGGGATCCAGATTGCTACCTTGCTCCCAAAGGTCTGCTATTTCCAAGTCTTTACATAAAGAGAGCAGATCTGAAAAACAAGAAGATACCCCACAGCCTTCTTCCAACAGCTAACTCAACCAAACATATGGAATGACTTGTCAAAATAATATTTTGAGAAATAGGTTATCAGGGGCCTCAGGTCCACTCCATATGGCCTAAAAGTTTTCCATCCCCCTGACCATATCATGCTACTTTTTCCACTTTCTTCTATAAAGGGATACACTCCTTAATAAAAGTAGAGTTGTTCAGGTCACAGAGGTTCAGAAGCAAATACAGTTTCATTTATATATTTAGACTACTGTAAAATAAAAAAGCGGGGCAATACCACTCACACAGCAGAGCTCAGAATCCAAAGAAATGTTTTTCTATCAAAAGAAAGAATTTTTCTTCCTCTTTATAGCACAGATGTTCTTCTAAATAAAGTGCAGCTTTCCCTTTGCAGCCTTTGTGATTATCAATCTTTGGTTATTTTATAATATAAGGTTGCCTTAGACCTCAGCAGGTTGAAAAATACACATTGCTGTATTTCCTCTGTAGTAAGAACAAAACAACTGTGAAAGGAAAGTGTGTTCTAAAAGAGCAAACAATAACCCAGCTAAAGAAAGTCTACAAACTTATTCATTCAAAAATAATTCCACAGATGGATAAGCATTTAATTTTCTGAAGTGAGAATAAACTAGTGTCTCTCTTCTCTGGAAGATGGAATAGGTTTTTGTATCTGCCTATTTATACACAGTACATAAATGCATGCTCAGAGAATGCTGCAAGTACTGTAAAAAGAAATCTAAGGGGAAGTTATTACTCAAGGCTCTTTGTTAGTATTTCTGCAGTATGGCTAGTGTCAGCATTGTTAAAAATAAATTGTTAGTCGTACCTTACTTGGCCGGTACAAATGCTGTTTGCATTAATGTACTTATGATTTCCTATCTGCTACTCCCAGATAAGAGAGGAATTTAAGAGCACGATGTCTTTTCGATCTTGCATTGACTTCTTCCCCTCTCAGAAAAGGGCTGGGTCACTGTTTTCAGCGGTAGAGACAGTGAACAGTCTCCCCTGCATATGACTAGGACTCATCGCTTTGATAGTGAAAAACAGAAGCTTATTTCCACAGGCTGCTCCTGTCTCCCAGCTCATCCAAGCCTTTGCATTTTGTGCTGCTTCTTACTTGAAATTTCTATCATAATATGACACCAGGATGTCACAACAGAATTACAGTTAATAAAGAAAATTAAGGGGAATAAATGGAAGACAAAATGAGAAGATGGTACATTAAGAAATGTACCATTGCCTAAGACATGAATTTATATATTGCTGAGATACGAGATGCATCTATTTTGTTTTGTTTAAAAAAAAAAAATAAATTCACCCCTAGGTTTAGAAACATGCTGTCACTTTCCAAAATGTCCTTGGGTTATCGGTTTGAAATTAATTGGCAATGTGTGATTAGGCAGAACACAACAACATTGTTTAGATTTAATCAACACATTTTATTCAGATTTGCCCTGAAAATAACACTTAACAATATGATTCTCCTATCTGGATGGTAATGGGCTGTGTTAGTGCAGAACTATCAAACATCAGAGCAGCTAAAACAGTAAGAACATGTTGCAGGGCCCACTTGACAACAAAACACTGTCACTTGCTTTCTCTCATATGCATACAATCTCCTAAAACTACTTACACAGAATGAAGACGGATGAATCACTTCACTTATGCACACACATAATGCATTTAGATACATATTAAAATTATACTAAGTGGTTAAAACAAAACTAGAAGCCAGGATGGGAAGAGCTGGCTGTAGCTAGGACCTGGAACCTGAATTCTGTAGGGGATGCCCATTAGCTTGCAATGCCGAGCTAGTTCTGCTTTGTGACTTCTGCCCAGCTTTTTGATCATGGTATTAGTTCTGCAAACTCAGAGCATCCATACCTGTCTTCGGTGAAAGAAAACACTAAATTAATAAATCACACGTAATATCAAAAGCTAGCGTTGACCTCTACGCAAGCTACTAAAAACACCCTACAGAGTGTCACATAATTGATCTATCTCCTCTCCCCTCCTTTCTTAGAAGAGTAATTATAATGAAGAGATTAAGGTGTCCCAGACCATTTGGCTATTCAGGAGCTACAGTTTTACAGCACAGACCAAATTTAAGACAATAAAATGTGTTACCTCGTGAACCACAAAATCTTGGAGAAAACTCAGAAATACAAGAAGCTTTTTGAAATAAACCATAATCTCTCCCTCCTACTGCCTCCAAAGCCTGTAACCACAAACCAAAAAAACCCAACCAAAACACCCTGAAAAAAACAAAACCTGGTGATATATAAAAATAAAAATACCACTGAAGTGTTTTTGACATTTCTCTATCACTCTTAAAAATAGTAATAATCCTGGGCTATTGAAGTCACTGAAAGAAAATAAAAATCAATGCATTTTCACTTAGCACTTTTGAAAAAGAAAAAGATTAGTTGGTATTTCACCAAAGTGCTTTACTGCAGCTTTGTAACAGAGCCCACCATAACTTACAAATAAAGCTCTTCATACTCAAGCATTTACTGCACCCCAGAACTCAATACTTGGAAGGGAATACAGGCAAGACTGCACCTCCCAGTGTAGAGTGGGCAGAGCAGCTACTGGTACCAGTCCCATGCCCAAGCTACATAACCTGCAGCGTTCTGGGACTCTATAAACAGCTGCCCTGCGCTCTCCTGTGGTATGTGCATAAGGCAGGAACTTTAGACATATCCAGCATTCTGGCTTGTATCAGGAACAGTGTGGCCAGCAGGAGTAGGGAAGTGATCATGCCCCTGTACTCGGCCCTGGTGAGGCTGCCCCCCGAATAGTGTGCTCAGTGTTGGGCCCCTCACTACAAGAAGGCCATTGAGGTGCTGGAGCGTGTCCAGAGAAGGGCAACGCAGCTGGGGAAGGGCCTGGAGAACAAGCCTTATGAGGAGCGGCTGAGGGACCTGGGGTTGTTTAGTCTGGAGAAGAGGAGGCTGAGGGGAGACATTATCGCTCTCTGCAACCCCCTGACAGGAGGGTGTAGTGAGGATGGTGTTGGCCTTTTTTCCCAAGTTACTAGTGATAAGACGAGAGGAAATGGCCTCAAGTTGCACCAGGGGAGGTTTAGATTGGATATTAGGAAAAATTTCTTTCCTGAAAGAGCGGTGAGGCATTGGAACAGGCTGCCCAGCGAGGTGGTGGAGTCCCCATCCCTGGAGGTGTTCAAAAAACATGTGGATGTGGCACTCCAGGACCTGGTTTAGTAGGCATGGTGGTGTTGGATTGATGGTTGGACTAGATGATCTCGAGGTCTTTTCCAACCGTGAGGATTCTATGATTCTATGATCTACTGAGGATTTTAGCCATTTAATAAAGCAATTTCACACAACATGCAAGTTGCCTTGAGTTTATGCTTTCATTGCTTACCACTTAGCTTCAATCCAGCAAGCAATGATGCACAAATTGAGGGGCGGCTTGTTGATTTGGGTGGGTTTGGGTTTTTCTTTTTGTGTTATGTTTTTGGTTAGGTTTTTATTGTTGTTGTTTTGTTTTCTTTGTTCTTTTGTTTAAAACCATAAATGGAAAAATTTACAAGCTTCAAGTTCCACATGTACCCAAAGCTCTGGAAATGTGGGCTTGTAAATGTTTCTCTGCATTTCCCATTTTTTGGCTGGTCACAAAATTTTAGGTTTGTAACCACAGGCAGGATAAAAATGACCAGGTTTCTGAGAGGCATTAAGAATCTTCTGCAAATCATTTTAAACAACTCAAAGCTGTCTTTGAAAGTGGTAAATGGTTGAACCTTCCCTAAATACAGGCAGAGTGGACATAAAATTGTACATTATATAGTGAATCACATGTATCACTCACAATAATTAATAGCAACAGCCAATGTAAAAGACAACAAGAAAAAACAGTGTCTTGCAAACAAATGTTTCTTATCTCATATAGGAGAACTAAAGTCACCAAAAATGCTTTAAAACTAATACTTTTAAATGCCAGCAATTTTTCTGTTGTTTCTGATCCTTGTCTATGCATACAAATGCATAAAATATAAAACCCAGCAAAGAGAGAAAGTGGAACATTTAAAAAAGCTGATTTAATTTTGCACAAAACCTTTATTCCTTCCATTAAAAAGTACAATTTGTTACCACCGGAAAGCATAAGAAGTAGAAAGTGCTCTTGAAAAATAACAACTGCTTCTACCAGCACACCAGAGACCTCTACAGAAGATGTAGGAACCATTATCGCCATTTTATGTGTGGTGAACGGACAAACGTTACTGAAAGGAGGCTACATCAGGTAGGAGTCTGATCTGTTTATTATGACTTTTTAACATTTTGGGCTATAGTCAAATACAGGATGGAAAACTGTTTTTTCTTTCCAGTCTCCAGCTGGAAGAAGATGATGCTATATCCATGGGGATCCCACAAGCTCTGAAGCAGTCTCCCCTTCTCACAATCCCTTTGCAGATCAGTTCTCAGTTGAAAGATTTGTTAATGTGATATGGCAATCTAAATTACATTCTACTGCCAATGTTCAGACAAAGCTGGACAGTTATTCACAGCACCTCTGGTCAACAGCAGACAGGACAGGGGAAAAAAAAAAAAAAAGACAGCGTACTCTCCCAGGTTTTATCATAGGCAATACCAGTATGACAATAAAACAGGCAATCTGCATTTCTCAGAGTTATTGTTTCAAGCTGCCTTCAGATTCCGGCACATGTCATCACACCAATTTAACTGAGCTTTAGCTATTACAAACTAATGTCTAAACCCTAGATCATAACGTATGTTAAGGCCATTCAAACAGCAGGTTGCATTCTAGTATTAAAAATCTGCTTTCCTGCTCCTCCATCTCTATAGTAATTTTCTGCCATATCTTTCTTCTGTAATTTTTCAGAAAGATCAAATGTATATATTGCACATATTTAAAAATAAAAAAAGCCAAAATCAAAAGTCTGCCCTGCAACCAAGCCAGCAAAGGAACCTGGGGCAGGAGAGACTTGTTCTTAAGCCTCTGAACAGAGTCCTTCCAAGAAGCAAACCAGCAGCATCCTTTTGCCTTCCCAATTTTCCTACGAAGACGTGGTCAGTGTCATACTCTCAAAGTCAACTCCTGGCTGCTATTTACTTCCGCAGAGCCATTGGAGGAGTATCATCCCCAGCTGGAACGTGGGCCAGTCCTGCCCAAAAGGCCAGCGTTGGGGCTCAGACTCCACCAGTGGCCTCTGCAGCCTTTTGCTCCCTACTGGGTGTCACTGCCTGTGGTCAAGGTCAGCTCTGATGTGGTGCAGCTATATAACCTTGGATCAGGCTGCTGGGAAAATAGCTAACTTGTGAGACATGCATGAGAAAGAGCGGTCAGAAACCTCATCCGGGGCCTCCACTTATTGGCAGAAGAGCTGCATTTAAACTCAGGGCCTTGGTCCTTGCCTGAGCCATGTGTAGGTATGCTTGCTCCCAGCCTTGTACCTTGCTGACTTGATCTCCTTGGCTTTGGCTTGGACCTGCCTTGTCACCATGGATTTGCCTGGGGATGACTGGACGATTGGGCATACCTCTTCTTCAGACAGTGTAGGATAGTGTCCCTTGTCAGTGAGGACCTTGCTGCTGCCTTGCTGTCACCCTCAGCTCCTGACTCTCATGGATCAGCTTGCCCTTGCTGCTCTCTGACAGCCAGAACTCAAACAGCAGGCTCAGGATTTGAGACCTTCACATGGTAACAAGGCAGGTTTATGTATTTCTTAAAATCTGTGACCTCGTTAACTTATTGCTCAGATGTAGTCCTATTTGTAACCACATAGATTGGAAGCTCAAAAAAATTACGTACAGATGATGAAAGGAAAGTCAGCGGCATCAAAACAAGTGCATAAAAATAAGGACCAGCTACCTGACCCCTGAAAAATCTTAAGCTCAACCCTCGATAGCCAATAGCAAGTGATATCTCTTGCCTCAAAAAGCATTCTTCTGAAAACTAAAAATGATCAGACTCAAAACTGTTAATTTAAATTTATTTTCCAGCCTATGTCCATCATTATGATCAATGATAGACGACAAACCAAAAGGGTTAAGTGAGATAATGGGCAAACTGCTGTTGCTTTGCTTATCTTTTGAGTGTATCTACTGTTGATAGCTGGATGAGCACACTGCATATAACAGACTAGGTGGACAGGGCTACTGGCATATCTCTGGTGAACTACATGTGCTAGTGACACTAGATACTTCGAGGATAATTTATATTAGGGAAGTCTCCTGGGTAGGAATTTAATTTTTTTTATTTGCACATAAAAATGTTTTCTGAAGACATAACTTAGGATGAGTTTGTTTCTCCCTAATCACTTGATTACCACAACCAAAAGTTGGAACTGGGACAAGAGTACTTAGAGAGCTTAAACGACAGATGTCGTCCCATTTCTGAGAGGATGTTAAGGGATATTCGAGAAGGAATATGACTTTCTCTTTAGAAAGAATGAAAACTAAATTGAATTTTCTCTCTGTAACCTTTATGAATCACAGTTTCCCATTTGTCTGTGGTGACAGATTTCTGTATTTCCCAGAGGAAATACAATTTTCCTTGAGGAAGGGGGAAGCAAAAAAGAAGGTGAATCAAAATGTTTTGATTCTTTCAGTTCTTTCTAAGGAAGCAATTTGATTAATTCATCCATATGGCTGCCCTTTCCCAAGGGTCTCATACCTACAGATGTATCTGTGGGGTGGGATTAAGTTCTGCAGGCCACCAGAAAATGGACACATTAAATATGTTACTAGTTAGTACATTACTCTTTGGCATATCTTTGACGATTTGATTTGGCAATCTATCAAAAAACTATTCCTTCTAATGGAGGAACATCAACATGAATTTGATCTAGACGCTCTCCAGCCCTCTCCAGATGTTCATTTGGCCACTGAGTTACTCCTCTGCTCACTGACAGAGTTCACACTGAGCTGTCTCACCGAACACATACATGTATACATCTGCGTACATTCGGACAGCTTTAGGGTGGGTTTTTCTTACTTGACCAAGGACTAAGAAAACCAGGGAGTAAGCAATACCCCGAATGCCTAGCTTCATAAAAACTCCTCCCCTCCATGAATACCCCTGGTTGGGGCAGAAAAGTCTTTAAGAGACATGTTTTTAACCTACTAACTTTTATAACGAAGGCTGGAATTCTCAGCCCTTCTCATAACATTACAGGAAAGGCATCCAAAGATGAAAGGGCATGTTCAACAAAGCACAAATATATGTTACCATTATTTGATGATCAGCTTCAGGTTAAACCTGTCTGCCTTGAGACTGGAGATTAATAGTGATAGCTTCTTTTAATGACTGTAGAAATGCCACAGCGCCTGCCAATAACAACTTGAGCAATGAACAGGTTGCTATAGAATGTATTGTTTATGCACCACTGACTGCAATCTCTATACAGAAAATTTAATAGACCCTTTTTTCCCTCTCAGCAAGCTTATGTGATTGGGGATTTAGAACTGCATTATTCCTTATGACCTGACTTATTTATCATGTCAATCATAGTAATGATGTGTCAAAATTATCACAATTCTGAAGCTTTCCTTTTATCATCATTTTGAGAGTGTTCTTTCTCAGCCTTATAAGTACATATGACAGAAGAGACACCAGAGACACAGATTTCATGCATTGCTCTAACAAAATCACAGGGTTAAATAGCTACTTCTGGAGCCAAAGCACCATGGAATAACTTCTTCCATTTTTCTAATTCAGTTCTTGTAATAGCAGCTAGACACACAGCTGCAACTGCAATTAAGGAGAAAAGATGAGGAATAAAACTGCACGGAGTCAATTGCCAAAGGTCAAATTAAGATGCTGGAATTTGCAGGTCCTGACCCACCTAACACCATGCAGTTGGCCTTCTGATACCACCAGTCACATTTAAAATTACAACTTTAGCAATTAGTAAGACTGAAGAATTAGACAGGCAGGTTACGTATTGGTGAGATTGTCCTTCTCTGTCTAAACAAAAACCTTTGTCAAGGGCTCCAGAAACTAATGCAGATGGAGGGATTTAGCTCTTGCTGAAAGAGAAGTTTCAGACAAGTGTGCATGCAAGGTCACAGCCAGGCTGATGAAGGTGACTGTCTCAGCAGCTCAGGTGCAGCATTCCTCAGAGCAGGTTTCTGAACAAAATACTGGACTGCGTCAACACCAGGTTATTGACTCAGAGAAATTAAAGGATGAGAAATAGTTAACAACAGGAGTTCTGTCAGAGGTACAACATATATTCTTTTGGTTCAATTTTCTAGAGCCTGAGGTCTGAAAGAGATGGAAGCCTCTTTGAAAGGGTCTGGACAGCATTCTAAATTTCATGTACCATAAGTTTCTCTCAGTCACAGAAGATTAATTCACCATTTATTCTGTAGGCTAGCAAGAACTCAGGAAGCAGGTAGTGTGTGCCGTCCTGGAGGAGAGAGACAGCAAAGCCCTGTTCCCTCTGGGGCTTGTAACGGTGGCTGAAACCATTTTTAAATGTAGTTACAGTCAAAGAGAGTTTTAACAAGTTTGAATGCACACCTAACATTGTTACATCCTGAAATATGGATTGTCTAACCAGTAGCCTGTGTTGCAGCATAATCTTTGCTACAATAGCTGTCTGAAGTGATACTAAAGCGAAGCTAACTCTAGACAGGTCAAAAAATACCTGTCAAGTACAGTTCTGGCAGCATCACCATGAAGCCTGTTTGAAGTGTCCAACCTATGGATCAGCAAAAATACGAAGCTTAATAAAGACTAATAAAACAGAAACAGCTGGTTCTGTGGAAACTCTAATGGAGCTGCAGAATTACAAAGGTGAGCATGTCTCAGGAGACCCTAGAAACAATAAAAGAGAAATGACATGGCCCTCCACCAGGTAGAGTTAAGACAGACAGGTCCACAAAATGAACTGACAACAGCTGGAAAAAATTGCTTAGTTAGGAGAAGTAAAGCTGTAGGAGCAGTTACTCATTGGAAGGAGATTTAAGTTAAGCATATAACCTAACATTAATTTAAAAATAATCAAAAGCAAGCAACCCGAAGCAAGATCTCAAAACAAAAGACAACTTTATTTCTAAAGAAGTTAAGATTTAGGTTGGAACAGAATGACAATTTCACAATTTAATGTGTGTAGAGTATTTGCTGTTACTTTGGGGTGCTTCCTTTGGAAAATAAGTTACAGTGCAAAGGCATTCTCCTCCTGTTGCAGATTCCCTGGACCTTTAAGCCTCAAAATGAATCCATCCTCATCTCAGGGAAACCCATCTCCTTAGGACACTTCTTTGAATGTGTGGGATTGTAAAGCTCCAAAGATAACCAGTGCAGACCTGACCACCGACTTGCCTACCACATCTTGTCATCCATGCACTAAGAAAATGTTTAATATTGTCATTATTTTAGTGTCTAGGATAGGAAAGGAAATCTTGGAACTACACTTCCAATTCCCAGTTAAAAGATAGATTTTTTTTTTTCAAACCTGCACTCACAAAATTATATTTATTCTCATGTGCAGACACACACCCTTGTACAGAAGCCAAGATTTCTTCTTTGTCTCTATACGTGTTTAGAACTCCACTACTAAATACGGGCATAACGGGTCAGACCCTCAGCCAGAATATTTTGGTAATGATCCATTTAAATTCAGGAGATGAAGTAATCTATTTCATCTTATGATTTGGTATATATCTGTATATAAATCCAGTCAGGATAATTCCATCTCTTAAAAAAATGCTGTTGTCCAGAAGTCCAGGAATGGTTTGCTGAATGAGTAATGCCTGACAAATGAGATTTGTTCAGAACATGGTCTGAGAGGAAGCTGATGAGCACTAGTGCTTGGTTGGAGATTTCAGGCTAAAAGTCACAAGCACCTGCTTCACCAGAGAAAAGTTCCCAAGGGGAAAAGCTGGTGAAGACCCACAAGACTACCTGCTGCAGAAAGGGTCACCTTTGGAACGTGACAGCAGAATCATTAAAGCCAGGACATGAGACCACAGGTCTTATCTTAAGGTATAAATCCAACTGCCAGCTAAAGGTTCATGGGTTACAAGAAATAAAAATGAAGTCAAAATAGAGTTCAAAGGGAGATCAGGCTAGACCTGCCTACAGCAGTTACCTCTTCTGTGGCCAAAAGAGTTTGAGAATCACCATTACAATTATGTTAACTATATATATATAAACTCCATACACATTTCTAAAATTACATTTCAGAATTCATATTATACCACAGTTTTGTGGCTAAGTAAATATCAGCTGGCTGAACAACTGCAGAAATGCATTTTAACCTGCTCAGTGGCACCACATAAACCCCCTCCCCTCTTTCTTTTCTTTTGGAGGTGTTCACTAATTTGACTGCAAGCTTTAATATTCATAAGGTAGTAACGGTAACTATGATAGCATTAAGATCAATTTTCATTACTGATGCCATGATTATCTTTCATCCATTCCCCGAAACAACCCTTCTAAAAGGGAAGTGTTCACAAAACACGTTCTATTATCGTACATTTGCGCTTTCGTGGTCAAAAAGAGCAGCTGTAGAGTTAACTTCTAGCAGACCTTAATCTTACTTTTAAAATTGATTTTTGTAAATGAAAAGTATAGCTTCACTGTTTCAACACCTTAACCAAGAACTGAGACAGTTGAAACATATATCTAAATCTACTTAAATGAAAGTTAAAATCAGCCAAAGTCTCTGCAGAAATAGGTTCTGTAGCACAAATTTCATCTAATTACTTTCCTGCCATTGGATGGTCCTCAAATGTACGCTGATGTCTCTGTTCTGTTCCTAAGACACATTCCCAATTAATCGCTCAAAGACTGAAGTACTTCGGTGTGGTGCTCAATATAGGATATCTCAGTGAAATATAATGAATATACAGAAGGTCAGATCAGTTTACTGCATGCTTTCATAGTTTCAGATTAAGAAAGCTGTCATCAAAAGAAATGCTTCAATATCTATGGAAACAACTCTACAATATCCTCACTATTCAGCGCTACAGCCATCTACAGCTCGTCTGAGCACAACAAAAGCAAGTGGCAGCAAGGGTGTCGCATCTACTGCTCGAATTCTCAGTCAGCCCAAGCCTAAGGCATGCTCTGGAACAGCGTGGGGAATGCTCCGGACTGACTGTGCTGTGTCTACAGGTACGCCGCTCCAAGGGAAAGCCTGTTATCATTGCTGCGCCCCTGTAGGGCTAGTAATGGCAAGTAAGCTGTGTCATTTCTCAAGAATTCCCAGACAAAATATCCTCTCCCTTCTGAGCTCAGTGGACAATAGAAGTGTGAAAGTACTTCATGAGATTAAAACAATATAGATAAAATTCAGAAACCCAAGAAAGCTGACATCTTCCTTGACATCATATTGAGGTTGAATTGGATTTCCCGGAGGTTTAAACAATATAAACCCACTTTAAAAAAAAAAAAAA
>VZTL01047470.1:0-30054 GCA_013400535.1 Scopus umbretta
TTTTTTCTTTTTTTTTTCTCAAAGTAGAAATGAAACATGCGTTTCAAAAATACTTAATGGCACCATGGTAAATAACGCATAAGTTACAGAATGATGTGTTGTCTGCTGAAGAGTCTCATACAGAATTCAGCTTTAACTTGAAAGTATCATAATACTTTCTGTTGGAGGATCTGAAAAAGCAGGTAGATAAATAGGGTGACCCTGGAGATTGGTGAACAAATTAATCTTTATAGAGCCTGTAGAATAGTAAGATATTCAGCAAATCTGGAGGAAGACAGATGTCGTAAAGGCCAGAAGTCTTGTGCCAGTCTGCAGAGGAAGTGTGTGGGAACACAAACAAGATTTTCTGGATACAAGTTGTTATACTAATTTCTGTCAACTTTTTGTCTCCTAGTTTAAATAGTAAGTAGAAGTAGTGTTTGTAAAAGAACCTGCCTAGACATGTGCTATCATATATTAATGCATCTTTGAACTAAAAATAGTTTTAAAGTACGAGATGGTAACAAGTATTCTTAAACACAAAATCCTAATGCTTTGTCAGTATCTTCTGATCTTTGAACTGATGTGGGTTTTAGATAGTGTTTTGGAGGATGTTACGATTTTTTTTGTACTATGCCATCCCTGACGAGTGTAGGTTTTTCTTTGAGACACTGAGGGCAGGGCATACAGAGAAAAGAGAGGCAAGAAAAGAATTATAATGCAGTTATTTCCTAGGGAATTCATGTTTTTCTCAGTAGTGTCAGTTCTTAAAACCGGTTTGATTCCTTTTTCCCCCTATGCTCATGTTGTTGCTTACCACATTACTTTCTCCTAGCTGTACTGAGCAATTTCTAACTTACCATGTCTGTGAAGGTTTTTCCTGTCTTGTCCCAGGTTATGGATTGTGTGTCTTCATCCTCTGAATCCTTATAATTTCCCTTGCACTGCCAGCTAACCAGTCCCTCTCCTGTACTGAAGAGTCTTGAAGTGAGCAAATCACTCCAGTTAAAACAATTAAACTATCAAAATGATCTAGCAGCTCACTTGTTAATCATGCAATAACGTTGTCCTCTGTTCAGTGTGTTTACTATTATTCTTACATCCATTTACAGTCTGTACTCAACATTATTCCGTTATGCCTTTTAACTTGCTCATAAAAGTATTTTGTGTTAAAATTCTCTCTTGCCATGATTTGTCCATGATTTTTCAGATGTTTTTCTAGATATGTTACAGCCTTTAAGTTGCTTTTTACAGAATCTATATTTATTTTGATTGAATATTTTACAGAAGCCTGATTCAATTAAAAATGAAATATGTCCAGGTTTAAGCAGAAACCATGGAGAATTGATTTGTCATGGCTTCTGTTGTGTATAAGAAAAGGTCCTGAATTCAATAAAATCTAAGTTAGTTAACAGCTATTGTGTGAAAAGGAGACAAAGAAAATGTTGCGTTTGTGGGGTAGTTTGTTTGGTTTTTTGGTAATATTGGTGAACAAGTGCTAATATATAGACTATTCTAACGACATCAGTATTGATCATGATTGTTAGTTAGGTATTAAGGTTGCTGTAAGCTAATAGAAATAACTGCTGTTTCATTGGATTTATTTGAGGAGCGTGGCTGCTTTTGACTTAAGAGGCTATTGTAAGCTGACAGTTCAAAACATAAGCTGCTCTTCATAAGCAGAATGGGTATTCTTTATGAGAGCCCCTATTTTTGCTGAACAGCCAACCTAGCGTGATGCCCGTGCTCTGTGTTCTTCTTACCTGCGTGTCTTGTTCTATTCTTGAAAAGTTTTAATCCCAACCTGCTCTAAGTGGTGGGAGAATAGGATTTCATTACTTCCCTTCCTCTCACTCCAGTTCCCTGGAACATGACTAACAGGAAGAACAAGATAAACTGCATGTTCTCCATGTTCTCTGTTGTGTCAACTTATAAAGGTTTTGCTTGAATGTAGTAGCTGGAGCTTTCATCGCCCCCTTCAAAGTGCCTTGCAGTCGCCAAGACAGCATAATAAAGCCTGTAAAACCATCCCAGAGCTGTGTCCGGCTTGGGCCGGTCAACACTGTGTGCTTAAATCTTCTGAACTTCAGTTGCAACCAGCTGCGTTCGCCACATTTTCAAATTGGTGTTTTCTATAGTTTTAGTCAGCCTAGTGAAATGGTCACTAAGCGCTAACTAGTGCATTTCTCATGCTGATTGATCTTGGAAGAATACATGATCAAAGGTTTTACTGTCCAGGACAGAGCAGAAATTTGCATGCTGCGATTCATATTTTGTAGATGCATGATTAATTAACTTTCATCTTGATCTTTGCTTTGGACTCTTTGCTTTGGAGTTTAACATTTCTAATACAGCTTCCATCTCTCCTTGGGAGGATGTGAGGTACTCCAACTATGCTCTGCCTTGATCACCTTTTTCCTCTTCCTCCCCTCTCCATGCTGAGCATTGTCATGGCTTTTTTGGATACAGCTATACACCTAATATCATGAATTGCAGAGAATTCCCCAGTGCTTTTCCTGACATGTCTGAAAGGGTTGCTCGCCATTTCACTTCTGAGTTCAACAGAGATCTCTTCTGGTCAGGTGTTTTTCAGTAAGACTTATAACTTAATCCCATGTAAAGTATAACATTGCCGTTCAGCCAGCTCTGTGTTACAGCTATATATTTTATTCCCAAAAGGAAAGGCATAAATTTTTGTGAGATTGCTCTAGCCATATTCTGATCTAATCAGTCCTGAGGAATCTTGGTCTGCAAGCTGTATAGCCATGTTGGCATAGTGCAATGATGAGCTATTTGTCCAGGTAGCTTAGACACCTAGACAGACGTGCCCAATGTGAACATATAATAAAATAATTTTTATCATGTTTTGACCTATATATTTTTATGTTTAAAAAAAAAAAATGCCTTCAGCATCATAAAAGTACATACAGGAACTTAAAGGGGGTGATCTCTTCCACAAGTATATCAAGTCAACCAGCTTTAGAAATAGGAACTACATGTATAAAAATTGGACAGTGGAGGGGGAGGAAAGGAATAGCCCACAATCAGACCTTCTTTAATAATTCTGTCATGTTTTACTCTTAACAGATTAAAGAGGCAGCTGATATTATTCAGAAACTGCATTTGATTGCACAGGAACTGCCTTTTGACAGGTAAAATTCTGTCTGAACGTCTTTAAAAAGAATCTTCACATAGCTTTGATTTTCTGATGCTTCCCTTGTCTTCTTTTTTTGGTGCTTTACTTAGTGATTCCTGTAGATTTTGAAATGGATTGTGTGCTTATTTCTCTATCCTCTATTCTCAAATTTGTGTTCACACACTTGTGTTGTAGGATCATCTTTACATATACATCCTAAACTGCTTAACAGACTTTTAATGGGATAATTTTGCTGTGCTGACTTAATGCTAGATTCGAATTAGATGCTTATAGGTTTTTATGGATATAAAGCATGTAACTTTTCTGTCGTCTTTGTGTTACATGTTTTCATTTTTAAGTGGAGTGCCTGTTACTCATGATCTAGGATGTCTGTGATTTCTCTTGTAATGTGGATTTGAATTTAATCATGGCTTTTTTGTTGTTAACAGATTTTCTGAAGTAAAATCAAAGATAGCAAGTAAGTTATCTATCCAGTTCAATCCATGTTCCTGTATTTGAATTGTTAAGATTAAAGCAGTATGGAATACTGTCAGTATTACAGTCTTTGTCAGTGCTTGTATTACATAGCCTGATGGATTTTTGTTGTTATCCCCTTTACTCTCCAGGTAAGTACCATGATTTAGAGTGCCAGCTAATTCAAGAGTTTACCAGTGCGCAGCGCAGAGGTGAAATCTCCAGAATGAGAGAAGTAGCAGCAGTTTTGCTTCATTTTAAGGTAAAAACTGAGGAGTTTAATTTAAATACGTTAATAAAACAACCCACAATGCAATAAGTGCCTGTTTTAAGTGACCGTATTTGCATGGGCACAACCACTGTATCGAATAACATATAACTGTAAAAATACTGAGATGTTCTGTCTGAAATCAAATGCAGGGGAATAAAAAAGGCAGATGATAGGGGATTGGAGGCAGCATCAGTAGAGACCATTCTAAGATAATCTTTTCTTGTATGTGTGTGAGCTGACTTTCATGCCCAAGAGAGTGTTGAAACCTGTGGTCTATATCCATGTAGAGTGGTGATAAGTGACATTCCGTTAGGTTTGTGACAAAAATGGGTTTGAAAGAGTCTACACATTTGGTGAATCTATTTTTTTGCAATAACTTTTTCACAGGGGTTGTATTTCCTTGATTTCCTTCTATACTGAAAGCATGGAGAACCTGCTTTAACATTGTTTTTCTCCTTCCATAGGGCTATTCCCATTGCGTTGATGTGTACATAAAACAGTGTCAGGAGGTAATGCATTTTGTCTGGCATGTATCGATTTAGGTGCCGATTTATTTAGTCCTATAGGTTGTTGTAAATATATTATGAAATGTGCTTCTAAAACCCTAGGGTGCTTTCCTGAGGAATGATGTCTTTGAAGATGCAGCCATTCTCTGCCAGCGAGTGAATAAGCAAGTTGGAGAAGTCTTTAGCAATCCAGAGACTGTGCTAGCCAAACTCATTCAAAATATCTTTGAAGTTAAACTTCAGGTATTTCAAATTTTAACGTGCAGAAGTTCATAGAGGAAACTTTTCATCCAAAAATATTGTATCTAGTAATAACAATTATTGAGAATCTACATCCTTCCACAAGATTACAAATATTGTACAATCACAGCTGATGGCTCTGTAACAATTCAGACAGATAATCAAGCCTATATCATAGAGCTGCTTGTACTCTGAATACAGTGCAACTGAAAATACTCAAATTCAATGTGTAAAATTATAAGGGAATCAGTGTGTTCATTAGCTAATTCACAGGATGTCATACACATATTTGATTTCTTCTGTATGCTCCCTACCAAGAGTATGTCACAAAAAGAAATTTCACATTTAGTAAGTATCTTTAATCTGTTCATTCTTGGAACTGGGTTTCATGTGTGAGGTTAGCATTGAAGAAGCGAAAATAACTTACATTGTGAATACTGGCTCGCAGCTAATGCAGTATTTAATGAAAGTCTGTAGTAGTTGAAAATACTACGTTTTCCATCCTACAAATACAGTCACTGAAGTGTGTGAAGTCAACAATGTGACTGTTCATTGCAAAAAGCAATTTCCCTGTAGGTGTTATTCTCCTTATAGTGTAGCGATTGGGCTTGTCTTTGAACCCCAAATTTGTGTGTCAGTTTTGACTTACTATTTTATGGTAAATAATATTTTTATCCAAATATTCAATGACAAGAAGGCTCCAAGCTTTTATCTGCTTTGTGTATGTATTATGATAAGCAAATATGTAAGTATCTTCTTTGCTTACTGTCAACTGCAGAAATGCCCCTAGGCCTCCAGTGCTTTTGATTCTTAAAAAGAGGGGATTTTGCATTTGGTCAAGCATGTTTTCGAAGCAGTCTGTCTTTTGTCTTTGCTTCACACACTACTGCTTTGTATTAATAAATAATTTTCTTCTAAAAGTTGCATTTAACTGTACCTGTAGATAATGCAGAATCTGTAAATTAAAGATTTAACTACAAAGAATATAAGAATTACTTTAAGTAAGACATATACTCTACAGTAAACTAGGTATAGTCTAGCAGGTAGTCAGTAGGACCTGTGGCTGATGGTGATCCTTTTAACAGATGTACCCAAATTTTACAGAGTTACGTAAAGGACCAGCTAGAAGAACACAGGAAATCAGATGCAGAACAGTATCTTAAGAATCTCTATGATCTATATACAAGGTATTTATATATTGATGATGAAATTATTGTTGCAGATATTCTCTTGTAATGGATTGATTTATTATCAAGATGGAGAAAGAGAAGCCAAAAATGTAAAATTCTCATAAAAACTGAAAAACTTGTGTGGCCATTAACCTTTACAATGATTGCTTTCCTAAAGAAAATTTATAATTGCCATGATGATTTTTAAAGGGAAGTATTTAGTATAGTGATCTTTGAGAGTCATTTTAAAACTGTGCAAAAGCCAGTCCTCTGCATCTCACTGGCGACTTACTTGATTGCAGTTGTACTGTATGTAATTAAACATGAATTATGTGAAATTCTTTACTTAAATGTAAAGCTGCCAGAAGTCTTAATCGCAATCAGGATTCCGTTGTGCTGTGTACTTTACAAACATGTAATGCTGTAATTCATACAAATTCAACCTTTTCCTCCTCTCCCCTTCTTTGTTTCTTTTCCATAAAGAACGACTAATCTGTCAAGCAAATTGATGGAATTTAACTTGGGTACCGATAAGCAGACTTTCTTGTCTAAGCTTATCAAATCCATTTTCATTTCCTACTTGGAGAATTACATTGAGGTGGAAATTGGTTATTTGAAAAGTAGGAGCGCTATGATTCTGCAACGCTATTATGATTCGAAAAACCACCAGAAGAGGTCCATTGGCACTGGAGGGTAAGTTTCTTCTGTGAAGTTTTGTAGTTTCAAAATGGAAGGGAGGTGGAAAGGGGAGAAACCTAGTATGTTCTGTGTCAGATATACAGTGATGAACTGCAAAAGAGCAGGCTTCTAAAAAGACTTGTAGCTTTTTATAATTTGCTCTCACTTTGTGTTAACTTCTGCTAAAAAGTGTATTGCTCTTGGTACATGTGAAAGGTGATGCATGGTATTTATACGCTCATGGGAAATGAAAAATACCAGTTAAACCTATGTTTCAACTTAGGATCCAGATCCACAAAAGGACTGAAGCAAAATTAAGGTACCTAAAGCATGTATATGTGTGTATCTAAAAGCATACATTTTTTTTCACCTGCCCAGGTCTTGTGGTCCCCTCCCAAGACCTAGGAAGGGGAAAAGACCATAGCAATGTCAGTGAGAAAGCTCTTAATGAGCCCAGAAGATGCAATGGACTTAGAGAAAGGTAAAACAAGACTTCATTATCCTCAGGGTAGAGAAACTCTAATAAAGGAGTAGTGAGAAGTGGGAAAGGAAGAATTAAAACTTGTGTGAAGCAGAGGTGATAGGACTACTGCACCTTTCAAGGAGCTACTGGGTTCAGTGTGTCAGGAATGAAAAGTGATTTGGAGAGAACAGCAGCGGCAAAGTAATTAAATGAATTGAAAAACAGGGATGAAATTTAATTTTCTTGGGGAAAATTAAATTGATTGTAGTGACTGACTTTATGGGTTGTTTTATGCATGGAAATGTGTTGGAGCATGCTTGACTAAATCAGGACTGCTGAGATAGTGGATGAGGATGAGACGATTTGTGGGCGTGGATGAGATAGAAAGCTCTCATTAGTGTTTTGAACATACAGTGGGACAGGATGTGTGGAGGCCACACTCTGTCCACAGAGCATAAGTGCCATAGGATTCAATTGAAATTACTCTTATTCCACAAAGGGGAATAGCTGGTCCCACGCCGTGAATGTGCCATGGTAGAATGCAGTTGACCATGGGATCAGAGGTGGTAGTTTTGCATTTATTGGCAAATTTTTTTAAGCTTGCAAAACTGTCCTAATGCTTGCATATCCTAAACTGTGTCTTGGGTTCTGGTTTTTAAGTTAACAACTAAAATAGCCTAAATCATTGTTGAGTTGGAGCATCAAAATTTCCATCCAGTGAAATCTTTTTTTGGTGTATCTTTGTTCTAGTATTCAAGACCTCAAAGAGAGAATAAGGCAACGTACAAACTTACCGTTGGGGCCAAGTATTGACACGCACGGAGAAACTTTTCTGTCGCAAGAAGTGGTGGTTAACCTTCTGCAAGAAACTAAACAAGCTTTTGAAAGATGTCACAGGGTAAGTTTGCTTCCTGTGATCTCCATTAATGATCTAATTTTATGCGTGAAATTAAATCTTGAGGTTCAATTTTCAGTTGAAGTGTGATAGGAAGAAAGGAAGGACGTTATTAAACAAATTAATTCTCTTATATTTTTCACTGAATCAGGGTCATGGTGGAGGCTAAGGGTTTGATTTTTTTAAAATGTGGATCTAGTTGTATTTTCTGGGATTTAATACTGTTTACTTTGGAAACAAGTGGGGAGGGTTAAACCTGTCGTCTGCATTGCTTTTCTTACTAAATTAGACCCAAGACTTGAGATGCCTGTAGTGTTTTGGTTTTTTTTTCCCCCGCTTTAAAAATACAAAGAATAGTTCAACAGTTGTTCTCTTGTCAAGGGCCATTTCTTCTAGCATTAGAGAGTATTGCCAATAAAATGCTGAGAGGAATAATCTTTAACATGGTTTACCTTGTTCTTTAAAAGCTTTAGTCTAACAAAAAAGAAGTGTTTTCCTTCTGATTAAATAGCTAGTTTTGCTGCCTGTCAATTACTGTTTGTCTGATACTTTACTGTAAATGAAAACCCTTGAAATTTAATTGCAAACTTAAATGCTACGGGTTTTTTTATTAGCTAACTACACTGATTTCTAACAAATTTTAATGCCTCTACCACTCTAAATTAGCTTAGTGCAAAAAAACTTAACATTTTAGATATTTAGAAGTTTTAGTATTTTATAAACTAAAGCCAAAAGTATAACAAAATACAAATACAGTGCTGTTACCTGTACACACTGAGATGACCACCTTCCTAGTGGTGAAAGTCAGTGACTGTGAGACAAGCAGGCAGATCATTATTTTCCTCAACATTGATAGTTGCTAGAAACAGTTGTTGAATTAATGATATAAACTAACTTTTTCCAGTTGTGCACAACTTTTTTTTTTTTTCCTTTCCTGTTGGGATCAGAATTTTTCATACTTGGTCTTAAAACAATTGTATGTATTGTGGACGGAAACCAGTGCTAAATGGATCTTGGCATATAAGGAGATTTTTAGAATTACAGGTGTATAATTTCTCCATTATCATACATGCTGTTAGGGTTTCGCTTGCGGTCACGACAAGTCACTATACAAAGAAGAGGTTAAATATGTCCTTGGCTAACACTGTAATATTTATATCGTGTAACAGATGCATGCAGATATACTCTGTCCCCCAACTGTGACTGCTTTAGGAAAAATAAGTTGGTAATTCTGAATGTAACCATATATTTCAACATTTTGGAGTTTGGAAATCTCTGTAATGGTGTATTGTTGTTGGGGTTTTTGGTTTGGGGTTTTTTTTTGGGGGGTAGAGGGGGATACAGCAGAAATCTTTGGGAGTGTTGTTAGGTAAATTAACTTGAATTGCAATAGTAGCCTTTCTTACTCCTACCTTCATGAAGTTTTCACATAATTCCTTAAAAACCAAAGCCATTTTTCTTCTGTGCAAAAGCCCTGTTTCATTTTTCTTTGGAAAAGGGATTTACTGACAGGTTGCTGTCCAAAATCCCATGTTGCTTACAGCTCATGAAGGTACAGATGCTGTGTGTATATGTGGGCATTACTTCACTTAATAAAAATTTTCACGCTCTGTTGACTCCAGCTGAACTGTGATAAATGTAGCCGAAGTTCAGTCTGTATTATTTTTCTGCAGTATTGTGGGAGCGATAAAAGAACAGCTGTGCTGGGTGAAACGGAAGGTCCGTCTAACCCAGTGTCCTGTCTTTGACTGCGGCCAGTGGCAGAAGCTTAGTAAAAAAGAAAAAAGGCAGGGCATGGAGAGAGTCATCTTTTTTGTCTACAGCAGCCAGTGGTATGCAGTTTAGGTAATTCATGAGATTACATCTGGACAACTGTGTTTTAAGGACTATTAATTAATATCTTCCATTATTATTACTAGCATTATAATAATAAACTGTTTACATGTGTGCTTTCTCTAGCAATCTGTGGCATGTTGGCTTCAGATTGCTTGTTAATGCTGAAGGGTTTATTGATACTAAAGGCTGTTCCTGAACAGAATTTCCTCTATATGGAAACTTTTAATTTAGAATAAAATTCCAATTATTCTGGAATGCTTGTTGCATTTTAAGCTTATTCCCTATGCAATATCGGATCAACTTTCAAATGTATGTAGAACTGACCTTTTAGGATAATTTTTTTGTTTGTTTTTCTTTAAAGCTCTCTGATCCGTCTGACTTGCCGAAGAATGCTTTCAGAATTTTTTCTATGCTTGTAGAGTTCTTATGTACTGAACACATCGATTATGCATTAGAAACAGGCCTTGCTGGTGAGTATAGTATTTTCTGAGCATTTCACCTCATCGGCCTTTCTGTGCAGATGATCTTTGCAGGTCCTTGCTGTGCCTTATTGATTGGCCTTGTTCAGAATGTATTGGTTAAATGAAATTCATTTTGTGTATTTGGGAGTCAGCATTTAATGTCTTCTGAAGTGTGACTTCCATTTGGGGAATTGATGCACAGATGGAAATTTGCTACTGTCTTCAAAAACACTTGTGTCGCAGAAACTGGGACATCGGCACTCCCTACCTCTTTTAATTGTTCTCTGTGCCATAGCAGGAGAATATTTTTATTTTAAGTGTCTTACATTTTATAAGAATTCCATGCTTGTTTGTATACCTATGCGTTTTATGGAGTGACAGTAAATAAGAAAACTGCTTGTATCAAAGAAGTGAAAATCTTGACAGTGAGAACCTGTCTTTCTACGTGAAGAACATAAAACTCATGTTCTGAGAAATATTTAAATTGGCTGTTCCATTTTGCTTTTAGAAATTTTAAAAGCAAGATATTTCTATGCTTATGGTTATCACCTGATACAGCTATGAGAAGTGTTCTATATATGGCACCATGGTAAATTTTTGAAACTCTAAGCCTGTGATTCAAGCATTCATGGAAGAATTCTGCATATTTAAAAAATCATCATGCTAATTATAAAGACCTGCGTATCATTGCAATCCTTATGAAACGTTCTTTGCTTTAGGCATTCCCTCTTCTGATTCAAAGAATGCAAATCTTTATTTCTTGGATGTTGTCCACCAGGCCAATACTATTTTCCATTTATTTGACAAGCAGTTCAATGATCATCTGATGCCATTGATCAGGTACTTTATTTTGGTTAGCATTTCCTTTGTGAATGGTCATTTTTGGTGAGGAAAGCAAGTTTTTTCATTCTTCATCTCTGTTAAGAGGAGTTTATTGTTGGGAGTGGTTCAGCTAGATGTTGTGGGAAGACAAAATGCCGTGATGAGAGGGGGAGGAAGGGAAGGCAAACGAATGGGTACCTTGGAGAACTAATGGGAGAGAGGGAGCTCCAAGAGTATTGATAGGAAGGAGAGACGAGTTGCTCCTTAGAGACCTCACCGCTGCATTGCAGGCCGGGACTGTAGCGGGTTTGTGGCTGCACCTGGGGTCCAGCTGGCACTGTCGGGGCTGCAGAGATTCCCGGGGTGCCTCACAGGCTCTGCAGAGGGAGCAGCTGGCTATGCCTCGGGAGCCACGTGTGAACGACGCGAAAGCTGCGTGTTGTCGGGAGCCAGGGGTTGGACACACTCGAGGGAGAGCGCACCGATGTGCCGTGAAATAGTGCGCATGGTAAAGCGGGGCTTGCTCGCCTGCCAGGGGCTGGCAGCAGCTGAGAGGCACCGCTCAGCGGGCACAACGCTGCCTAAAGCCTGTGACAGTGCTGCCCATCAGCACTCGGCAAATCCCGCTCAGGGTCAGATGGCTCTTGGGGCTGGTGATTTGTTGTTCTGAAGCCAGCTAACTCCACCTAAACTAGCCCTTGCTGATGGGATGGGAAATGTTCACAAAACCCTGTTGTAAGTAGCAGACCCAGCAGACAAATTTGTTTTCGTATTTTAACACTGTCCACACACCCAACCCTTTATACTGTTGCAGTTCTTCTCCTAAATTATCTGAATGCCTTCAGAAGAAAAAGGATATCATAGAACAAATGGAAGTGAAGCTGGATATGGGCATTGATAGGCAAGTAGCTTTAAACTTTCTGTTAATCATTACTTCTTGTAAAACTCCGTGATGTATGTCAGCTTTCCTTTTAAGGGTGAGTTATTTCTGAACACAAAATTGATTTTCTTTTTTAATCTTTAAAAAAATCTGTACATATGCATTATTGTGCATAGGAAATTTAGATTTTGTTCAGAGGGTCATGTTTTCCATGTCAGATTTCTGACTCATAAATGCTTCTCTAAGGACATTAAAGGATTTTGGTTATGTTGAGAGTGCAGTAATTCAGTTTTACCTTACTGTCTCAAACTACTTTTTTCTACTTTAGAGGAGGGAGGAATGATGATTGAAATAGGTTAAAGACTTGCAGGATTTCCATTAGGAGCAAAGTTTGACAAAAATAGGTTAGATGATTTGCTTGAATCTGCGCAGTGCTATGGATTAGACCTAGTCATAGAAGTCTGTAGACCTGGAATAATTTTGATTCTGACATTGACTTGCTTTGAGGTTGCAAGTGACTCATTTAATCTTTTTAAAATTTTTTTTTCATTTTTCCAAATAAAAATGAGGGGATAGCTATAAAAATTGTAAATTAAAACGATAGCTGGTTTGCAGCGGAGGAAAATAACAAACTAACAAGCTTAATATTAGGAAATGGAGCTGTTATGCTATGCCCTACTTTAGTCCAGGGAGCATGTAGTGTTCCTGTATTTCAAGGTGGCATTAGTCAACCTAGTTTTGAGATGAATGTGACATGTAAAATGTGTTTGTGTGCCTGCTTACGTGCTGCTTTGTGGTGCCACTGATGCTGTTGAGAATCGTTGTCTTGCTTAAAGGACTGATCCAGTTTAAAAAATACAAGCAAATTTCTAAACGTTGATGGTTTCAACATTATCCAGTCTGAAAAAGTCCAGTAACAGCTTCTTGAATGGCATTCATAGCAACTGTCTACCTCTGTAAAAGTGATTTATTAGCCAAACAAAATTAGTTCAACTGGTTTCTTTCAGTTTGTATTCTGTGTAAACACAGCCTTCTAGGAGTATTTGTTGAAAATGGAAATTGAGAATGCAGGATATAATTTCTTTAAGTTCCTATTGGTATGTGGATTGTTGAATGAAGTACGGTTGAAATGCAAGTCTCTATGCATAGAAATGGAGTTTTTCCCCTCTTGAGATACATATATTCTGCTCCCTTTCACCCCAACTTGCATCCTTCGAGGCCTGTAATGGCCTTGACTGTGTTTTCTGTGGGGAGGGTGGAGGGGTGAGGGGGGGGCAGGAGGGAAAGAGGGAGGTTCCTGGCAAAGGTAGGCACTGAGAGAGGTGTGCAGCTGCTTTTGGCGGCTCTGCTGCTTGACCTTTGGTTTGGACTTAAAGTAAGCCAGGGCCTTGACCTTAGGTAATGTTCTGAAAAGGTAAATTCTGTGAGGGAGAAGTAAATGGCACTGTAAAACTCTATTAGATTTCTGAGAACAAGAGAAATACCAAGCTCTGGCAAAGCAAGAGGTTTTTCCTTTTTTTTTTTTTTATTTTGTTTTCTTTCTTTCTTTCTTCCTTCCCCATCCTTCATTTTCCAAGTGTTTTCTGATGCTTGCTTCTGAGTAATACACAATGTGATCTAATTTTATTAAACTCTTTGGAATGCTTTCTTCGGCTTTCTGATTCCCTCTGCATTGAAGAATGTTATCCATTTTCTCTGAAGAGCTGGATTTGAATGGATTACCTTACAATTAATGTGTCCCCTATAAAATGAGCTGACCAGCATGCTGTGTGCTGTGCTCCAAGACACAAGTTGGAGGAAAGAGGTTTTGGGGATGTTGGTTTTTTGGTGTTTTTTTTTTTTTGCTGATTCTCTTTTTTCTAACTGGTTACATCAAATCAAGTGTATCTTCTCAATAGAACTGCATTGCAGCTTCAGAAGAGGGCATATGTGTGTACGTGCATGTCTGTTGAACGAAGTATTTCCTTTGACAGGTCCTAGCACTGCTTGCTTCTTAGAATAAATGTTTGCTTTTAGTGTATCTTCTGTAGATTACTCAAATGTTAGGTAGTGGGGTTTTTCCCCTCATTGCTTTATGCTACTTACTTTTGTATAGAATCATATTAGTATATGTAAATATAAAAATCAAGGAAATTAAAATGTTCCCTTCAAAACCCAATCTGTATTTGTAACTTTAAAGGACACTGAATTGTATGATTGGACAGATGAAGCACATCTTGGCTGCAGAGCAAAAGAAGACAGATTTTAAACCAGAAGATGAAAACAATGTTTTGATTCAATATACTAATGTAAGTAAACTTAAGTCCCAGCTTGTCAGTATAGCTTCAAATGCTTGTGAGTATTATCAGGTACAAGATGTTCCAAGTGTGCATTAGACAGTATGTGCATTTGATTAATTTATTTAGCTATTCCATTTTGCGCTAAGCGCCTCCAAACTCTGTTGTGGACTAGCTGAAAAGGAACATTAGCAGTTTTGTATCTAGTGTCAGACACAAATCAGTAGGTGCTGGACCAACTGTCACATTCTTTCCCCTCCCACGAGGCCCAGATTTGGAAGGAGGTTTTTCGCTGATAATTAGCTTTAAGCTGTCAGTTTCAGAAAATCAATTATCAGGTACTCTCTAATTGCTGGGCGCTTTTTTCTCTTAGAATGGCAGGAGCATGACAAAGCATCACAGGTATGGCATTGAACATTCTTTGCTGCAGAACGTTGTCTCTACCGCCGAACCTGTCTGAATGCCAGCCTACAGGCTGCTGAGGCGCTGTAGTGCTGGGTTGCATTAGGCCCTTGTTAGGGAACAATGCAGAGAGGAGCAGAGAACAAAACTACAGTCAATGGGAAGGCTGAATTCATTGCCTGCATACCTGCTGCCAGGTGGGAATGGGAGAGGTGGAGCAGTAGGATGGAGAGTCTGGTACTGTGTGGGAAGGGTGAAGATGCCTGCATGGCTATTAATTTGGGTTTATAACTGCAGCTGACAAGAGGTTTTTAATTGCTTCCCCTTCCCCCCCACCCCTTGGTTGATCATCTTTTGAATTAAAAGCCCAAATTAAACTGTTCTATTCTGAACTGATATGAACTATAACTGAATTGAATATTGTCTTACATCCATCGTTCTGTTTGCGTTTTTGCATCTTTGTGGCAAATAAAAAAACTGTTGGAAAATTATTAATTGGAAAATTGCTAATTTCAGTGACGTGTTGTGGGACGTTTAAAGACTTAATGACTGATGTTCAGCTTATGATGTGGAAGCCACTTTGAGAAGAACAGGTTTCTAGAAAGTAAGTTATCTAATTCTTTTTTTTTCTTTATTTTATTTAGGCTTGTGTTAAAGTCTGTGGCTATGTTAGAAAGCAGGTGGAAAAGATTAGAAATTCTATGGATGGCAAGAACGTGGACACAGTTTTGATGGAGCTTGGAGTTCGTTTTCACCGACTTATCTACGAACACCTACAGCAATATTCCTACAGTTGCATGGGAGGCATGTTAGCTATTTGTGACGTGGCTGAGTACAGGAAGTGTGCCAAAGACTTCAAGGTAGGCATGTACAGGTTGGTGATGTACAGCCATGTTGAAATTAGTAGCAGGACCCTTTTTAATCTGACGTTTTTTCTTCATAAACATTGTTTCTGTTTGAATATCACCATTTGTATTCTGATACTATACCGGCCGTTCTTTATCGTGCTGTGAAGAGCAGTTTCCTGATACCATTTTATTGCTTGCAGGCTATGTGTGTCTATTGAAGTCCTGAGTTTGCATTATTATATGTTCTATGTATAACCTTGCGTGTGTGCCTACAGATGTATATGTGCATGTGTCTGTATATATTTATGCACACATGGGGAGAGAACGATGGATGTAAATCCTCTGTAGGGAGGAAGTATTTTGAGAATCTAGGTGGACATTGTGTGACAAGAGTTGCAGCAGCTCTAACTCTTTATATCTCCTTTCTCTGTTTTTCTCTTAACCACAGATTGCGCTGGTGTTACAACTCTTTGATACCTTGCATGCACTTTGCAATCTTCTGGTTGTAGCCCCAGATAATTTAAAGCAAGTTTGCTCAGGAGAACAGCTTGCTAACCTGGACAAGAACATCCTTCACTCCTTTGTTCAGCTGCGTGTTGATTATAGGTCTGCTCGTCTTGCTCGTCACTTCAGCTGAGAGCATGGAAAGAGATGATGTACCTTTTGGGCAGGCCTCAGTTTTTAGAAAGCACAGGGAATGATTTCTTACCAAACCATGGTTGTAACTTTTGTGGGATAATGACTGTTCAGAATTAAGCAGCAGCCATATTTAAACATGACTATGTAGAAGGCGAGAAGGTAAAAATCTGAATGGTATTTCATGTAAACTAAAGTTCTCCCGGTGAAGAATTTTGCAAATCTACTTGCTATTGATTTTTTTTTTTTTAAATTGGAAACACGTCGGTGTAGGAAAGCAAGTGGTGCATTGAAAGTATTTTAGTCTTCAATATTGAATTATCAGATACCATTTGTTAGACTTGAACTACAGAGCATAGCGTAGGTAATGGATTACATAGAATAGACCAGTGTAAAAACATTCTTCATCAATTTTAATGACTTAGACTTCAGCACAGCTAATCATAATCAAATTATCTTTGATTGGTGTTTCTAAGTAATTTCTTTCATTTAAAACGTTATCCTGCTCAATGTAATTTCTTGCTCTAATTAATTAGCTTGGAATTTCTTTGAGATGTAGGAGTAAAAGCAACAGTATCCCAGAAAGATGTAATTTATTCATTGTGTAGCATTCTAAACAGAACTGGAGTGGTGAAATGTTTTGGGGGGTTTTCTTGGTGGTTTGGCTTTGGTTTTTTTGTACCTAATAGTCAAGGGTCCACTGGAACATATTGGCACTGTATGATCTGACATTATTGTTTCTGTTTGATACCAGCACACTGAATTTTATATACGTTCCTAAAGGAAATGCAGCTGCCTTGCCTAAGGCATTCTTATTACAAGGTGAAGGTACCCATTGTTGGGTTAATATAAGAGAACTTTCTCCTGTCTCATGTTTTGTATGTACCTAAACTAAAATTATAATGAAGCAAAAGGATAAAACGTAGCCCAGTTTTTCATATGTGGGAGGAATGGACAGCGGCTCTAGTAAAAACCTAGAGTTGAAAATTCCTGTGCTGAAGATAATATATTGCTCAGGCACTGAGGATCAAAAACGTTGAAGTGCAAGAAAGCTTCTCTTCTGCTAATCATAATTTTAATATTGGAGACAGGCTACTTTTGTGTCCATTATGCTCCAGTGTTTATTCAAGGTGTTTCTGGGATGGACCCATAGTTGTGCATATAGTGAATTGAAGCAACAGTGATGTTTGAAACATCTGGGGTAGCTTTTCCACAAGCAGTTGACAAGTGGTGTAAATAGACCTTTATTCAGAGGGAGCTCTTGTAGAAAACGGGTTGGAACTGCTGTGGTTTATGTCTTCAACCTGACTTACATTGTCCCTGAACAAATTGTCTGTAAGACTTTATTTCTACTGCAGGTTCAGCATATGTTACGGAAACTTCTTTCTCTCCCATCTTCAGAGCAGCATTTCTATAAATTTACTTTAAGGGTCGGTCAAATAAAAGTATTTTCCTCTTTTGTTAATGAAATTCCCAGGTGTAGTCAATATTGACAGACTTGTGTGGAACTTCTCTTGGTTACTTGAGGTTCTTCTGCTTCATTTTGTATTTAGAGGAGCATTATATCAGTAAACAAGAGAATGAATGCCAGACTGTCTCAAAGTATTCAGGGAGACTGGCAGCTTTGCTGAGCTGCGTAGCTCTATTCCTTGGCCATGGCAAAGCCACAGAGAGTTTTGGACACTGGAGGAGGCACATGCTTGTACTGCTGCCATTTTTTTCAAAAGCTCTGATATGAATTCAGATGATACCTCTGTTACCTCTGTAACTGAAAGCCAACAATTTTAAGGCTGTGGTTTTATTAACCAATACAAAACCTTTCTACAAAAAAGTGTCAATTTGTAAACGCTTCAGAACAGTGAACATCATCTTAAGATTGCAGATCACAGAAGTGCTTCAGAATTTGTTGTATGATTGTTTGAATTATTTTAAGGTTGTATGAAATGTATTTACCATATTTCTTGCTTTATTAGCTGTGTTTTCCATGCATATGCTCAGTGCAATATTTTCATTATGCCTGTTAACAGGAGGCAGCAAAAAGTAGGTGAATACTTAAACTTAGATATGTAAACTCTTCCTAAATAAAGAATTCCCTCCAGACACTTTTTTCATTTCATTTCCATGTTCTTCAACTATCTTTATACTCAATTGTATAAGCCCTTCTATTAAAAAAAAAAAGAAAGAAAAACAAAAAAGAAAAGAATAAAAGTAATTTTACTGACCAAATTTATCACTGGTGTGAGCTTTCCCTTTCCCCTCCCTTTAAAACACCTCCCCATGCACACGCTGAAAGAGTTTCTATTTCTAGAGAAGGCTACATTGTCAGTAAGTTTACTTTACAATACAAGTTGGATTGGGATGGGGCGGGGAACTATAATTTTTCACACACTTTTAAGTTTAGGGCTCTTACAGCATGTAATTTGAGAAAATATTTCCAGTGGCTTCTGAATACAATAAAGTAGTACCCAAAATACAAATATGCCTTTTAATGTTCATGTAATGAGTTAAAGTATTGCCTTTCTAATGTTTGCTCCTAGAACGTAGGCATTTAACAGGCTGGCAGCCAAATGAATGCTTGAGAGGAGGTGTGTAATGTGTGTGTAATTATGTTGTCTACAATTGGTGAAAATGGCTTTGCAGTAAAGTGTTGTAGGCTGGAAAATCAGCTGTGTTTTTACAAGTCCTATAATTTATTAACATGATTTGGTATTGTATTCTGTTTGCGTATGCACAGAGGGCAGGAAGGAGTTGGTGTTCTGCAAGGATACTTCTCAACACAAAAATATTAAAAAAAAATGGGAAATGGAAGTGCTTGGAAAAATACAATCTAGCTATTTAGAAACAGAGGGCAAGAAGTGAAGAAGACATGAACAAAAAGGGTATGGAGAATGAGCAGTTTTAAATGAAGCAGCATAGCACATGGAAGGAGGAGGTTAAAATGGGATTAATAGAAACCTGACATACGCAGCAACCTAGGAGAATAAGCAGGATTGGAATTAAAATCTCTTAACAGCTATGTCCCACCCTGAAATGAAGTGAGCCTCTAGAGGAGGGGGACTGGCTAAAATACTTCGGCGTGGAGCTCTTCATTCATCTTGAAACTGTTGGATTCAACAGGAGGAGGCCATCCATACACCAGTGTAAATCTGCTGTGAAGGACGGGTAGTGATGCCGTCAATGTGAGCTCTGCTTATTTCCACTGCAAGGAGTAGAAATGCATCAGCCTGTTTGGAGGGAAGGAGAATTTGCCAGAATTGAGCTTTGTGTTTTGTTTTGGTTTTTTTTTTCTTTGAAGACTACAGTGGTCTGGAGAATGGTAAGTGACGCTTGACTTGAGAATGAGTATGGAGAGGTGGTAGGTCAGTTCATCTGGCAATCGATAAGAGAACTTGGGTTGGGTTTTCTTTTTTCTTTCCTCTTAGCTTTCACAAAGTCATTTTAAATCGCTGTTTGCTTTGGTGTTTAACTGCCACAGATAACTCATAACTTCAGTTGTCTAAGGGGCAATTCTCTGCCATCTAATGGTGCTGGGGCGTTGCGATGGAGTGTTGTCTGAATTGACTGCTCCATTTCTGTAGGAAACGTTGCAAGACGTGGCAAAAATGCTGCATCTTACAAAGTGCCCTGAAGAGAGAGAGGCCTGGTGGGTTCCTTCACAGGTCCAGTGCATGATGTACCTGTTCTTCAGAAGCTCACAGTTCCAGGTTTCTCGAGCCAATATGTGCATGTCAGTAAATCTAATGTACTCAGTTTTCGTTGTCATGGCATATTTCAAAACAGAGGGATGCTCTTTGGATTAAGTTTTTCACAGCAATAATTCTTATTTGGATTAGCACTTGAGTTGAACCAGTCATGGACAGGGAAACCAGGCTGTGGTGATGGTTTTTCCTATATGAGGGAACCAGATCTCTAAATAATTGCTTGTCTAATTTTAGGTGCAGGTAGCAGCTCTTCTGCTTTGCACGTCTTGTCCCAGGAGCAGTAGGGAGGATAAGCCAGCACCAAAAGCTACTTTTCTAGAGGACAACTGAAAGGTAGGAGCACCTTTCCTGTCCTCATATTCTGTTGGATATTGGCTTCAAGGCATTATTCACCACCTCTGTGCTAGTTGTAAGTGGAGATAGATTCGTGTTTTGCGATCTACATTGGAGTATTTTGTTTGTTTTTTCTTTCCTGGTGTTTCTATACCTGTTTTAAGCAGGGGAGGGAGCCAGATCTCCTGCCCAGTCATGTTCACTGCTTTGCTTGTCTCTTTTTCCTTCATCCTAATTTCTTTTGGTGGTAGGAGATTTCTATACCATGTCTTCTGCTTATCTTAGAGTGAGGAAGCAGCTGTGTTTGCCTGTCGTCTTTTCTCTTACATGGGGCACTGCTTACTCTGTGTCAATACAGTCCTTAGTGTATGTGGAAGCCTTGGTTTCTACTTTTATTCTATTAGCTTTACATCCCCATGCCCTGTTTTTCTTTCCAGATCTCAGGATTGCACTATCCCTTCCCCTCTTTAACCACACTACCAGAGAGAGAAGCCTTTAGCTTTGCGGTATGGCTTCTAGGAGACTTTTACATATTATCTAGTGGTTCTTCATCCACATGTAGCCTGGTAGGAGGAGGAGTTTATCTCCCTTCCCCTTATTCTTCTACCTTCCCCATATTCTCTCATCTCTGCAGGTCTCTGTTACTACATGCTCTCTCCTGACCCGGCTGTATGGTGCATTATATTGAAACTTTATGTAAGGGACCAGCTGTGGGGGAAAAAGTGTCAGCTATCTAAGCTTCAGCATCCGTTAGGTAATGTGCCAGGAAAGTAACATGAAAGTTGAGCCATCTCTGAATAGTATCTTTGAGAACAGCTTAACAAATCAAAATGAATTGCTTTGATACTTGAGGGTCAAGATATTTTGAAATGTTATTTGTAATTTAGTTATTTGTAATTTAAGTTCTTCATCCTGATTTGGGATGAAAATAAATTTGAGAATTCCTTATTAGCGGTCCCAAATCCTGCTCATCTGCACTGCTATTTCCCTTCTGAAGTGAGGAGGCCTTGGAGCAGAGGCTGCAATGCTGGCCGAGCCGCAGGCTGTGGCAGTTCCCTCCCTTGGCATGCTAAAGCCCGTCCCGGTCCCAGCCGAGCAGCTTGTCCCAGCGGTGAGGGATCAGCACGCACGTTCCCTGCCTGCCCTAGCCCTTCCCTGGTTGTGTAGCCTCAGTGTAGCGTGAGGCTTTTGTGTCCCCTTTGTGCTACAGAAGAGAGCTTTTGCTTGTCCTGCATGGGCTTCCCAAAAGGGTCCAGTAGCGCCAAGCTACAGTTTGTCATCCTTGGAGGTTCAGTATTGTTCCACCCCAGTAATGTCATTTTGGAGTACAGCCCGTGTGACTGTCTCATGAGACACTTGTATCCAATCCAAGTGCTGGCTTGTTCAGCTGATCTTCTAATATACAATATTATTTGAAAGTTGATACTTCCCAATTTCACTTCTTGAAGCGTTAAAGCTTGTCTGTCATCTTTCACTGAAAACTGAAATTGTCTGTAAGGCTGCTGGAGCCAGAGTGTGAAGAAACAAATGCTGTTTTGGGAGACAGGCACCATGGCAGCAGCCACTGTGGAAAACGGCCTCGCGCTGTGTTTTGTTGTTCTCAAACGTGGATTTAGCAAGGGTAGAAGAGAGAACAGACTAAGAGACGTTGGTCCTTTTCATTCCTCACCTTTGTGTGCACAACAGGGCTCTGTAAGTTTTGGGTGCTGTTTCTGCTCCCCACCCCTTCATCAACTGGCCGTTAGCACCACAGTCTTCCCTTGCAATTTATCCACCTTAACCACACCTCATCTGTTCTCAGGGCTGCCCTTGTCCTTCTCAGCCCTGTCCCAACTTCACTTCTAGCCAAGGGTATACCCTGGCACAAGCAAGCCCTTGGAGTGTCTTGGCTGTGTATCTACTTTTCCCATTCTGATCATCAGTCAGGAGACTTGAGCTGCTGTTCTACCAAGTGTCCAGCCTCATCAAGGCCACCTCTTTGCTTGAAAAGAAAGGTGAGGCTGTGGAGGTACGTCCCCAGAATCGATTCATAAGTAGATAAACTGCGTGGTATCGGAGTGAATGATTTGTACTGAAAGACATCGTTAAGGTTCACCTCAGTTGATGCTGCCAGTTGAAGATGGTCATTCCGAACTCTACGCTGTTTTGACACGTGATATTTGAGTGTTGTAGAGAAGCCAGCTAATATGAGCTTGTGTTTGAAACATTTTTATAACATTCATTTTACTGTAAACAATTCATTAAAATGACTTGCTAAGTCTTAGACAAGTGGATTTTTGAAGGTTGCTCATTTTACTTATCCACCCAAAGTCAATTTGAGTATGAATATATAACATTTTACTCATAATAGCAAACAACTTCAGAGAAGAGACATTTATTCTGGAGGCAGAGATTCAAACTAGACAGCAATGATGCATTACAAATATATAATTATTTGCACTAATATTTGAGCAGGTGGAATGGATTAGTACATGGTCAACATTGCACTGCTGATAACATGTATTTTTCTATATTAATATGTACTGTGCAACATGTATTAAAATTGTCAATAATTCATTTTAACAGAGATAGCAATATTTATATTGCTGTGTTCTACAGACAGCAGAGTGAATTGTTAAAATGTACAAAGCTGGGCTAGCTTTAACTTAACTTTGTTTCCCAGTGTGTGTGGTTTTAATTTCTCACTTCAACAACAACAAAATCACCAGAAGAACCCCACACCACAACAACACCCTTCAAAGTAGAAAGATTTTTGCTCTTCTGTGGAATTTCTGATCGAAATCGCTTTTGCTCTTGCTCTCCCTAGCCTGTTAGGAAACATCTTGAAATGAGACCTCCAAGACCCCCAGCCCAGCCCCTTGTATTAACACTGGGATACAGCCTTGGTTTAGGTATTTAATAGGTGGATTCCCACTGGGGATACTCCTGAATTAACTGAAGATCACTGTTACCTTTTTTATTTTTTTTTTAAGACCTATTTTGTTTTCTGCAATGTTGGTTATTGTTTTTCCCTCTTCATGCATTTTTCTGGAAGACTCTGAGGGTAAAATTATTCTTTTTAACTAGTGAAATTGTCTTCCTTTATAAAGGAGGAGCAAGAGGAGAGACTCTGGTCCTTGTTGTCACTCGGAAATCCCATGTTAAGCAGAAAGTGCAACATGGGGTGAGCCACCAAATTTTAGAGGGGTATCTTGAATCATGTTGTCTGCAAGTGTTTCTTGGTAATCGTTTTGTTCTGAGATGCAGATATGGGGTTGTATTCAGGAAAAAATGGATTTTATTGCTTTTCCCTCCCAGGGATGTCTGTTTGCAGGCAGGCAACCGAGTTGCATGCAACAGCAGAGTTCAAAGCAGGCAGAATCCATACATCCATCTGAAGACTTTAAAATGAATTCCCTGTCCAAGCCAGAACTTGTGTCTATGAGTTCAACTAGACTAGTGAATCTCTCAATTTTTGTGTATTTTTTTAGTACATGCTGATATATATTAATCTCAGAAGTGGCTGCAGGGATGGATTGCTCCTTCCTCTTGTCTAGGTAACTTGTTTATTCTGAAATAGTATATTACATTTGAAAAGCTTCTTTAGAAGTGTAACGGCATCCTCCTGTGGTGTCTGAGCATCTGCCATAAATGCCTGCACGAATGGAGCCCCCGGTTGAGACTAAAGAAAAGAACATCTTGCTTAGCTGTTGAGAATCAACTTGCTGGTTTTTAATTTACTTTTTTCTTCCTGCAACAGTGAGAGCCTTAAATAGTAATTTTGAGGCAGGGCTTGAAGTCCAGGTCTTCTGAAGGAGACCAGAAATAGCTGGCTTATGTTTGCTCAACATATAGGGCGCTGTGCCAAATTCACTGCTGGTGTGAGCAGCTGTAACTTTGCCAGCTTCAATGAAAATATGAATTTTTAAAAGTCCATAAGCATGTTAGACACATACCTTTGTCTTTCCACAATTAGTTTTGTTGCTTACATAGCATGAGGCTTTCTGTAGTACATAATCCAATGCCTAAATATAGTAATTCCAATGCACTTGAGATCAATTAGATTTGTACTTTTAAACTCAGTTTTGTCTATAAAGATAATGTTATATTGCTGAAGGGATTTGGTATTTAAAGTGTCTGAACAAGTCTAAGTGGCTCTTGGGCATTATAATTTTTATGTAGCTGCTTTTAGCCCAATCACTAATCAAATTAAAACCTACCATGACTGGTGTATAACTCAGAGCAGACGGTGGAGCGTGTTTAGCTGATAGCATTTAATTTGTTGGCGACTGAGGTGCTAAGGTGGTGCTTTTGTTAGCAACAAAGGGTGCCTCTTTTCTGAAAATGGAAAAGTAGGTTAAAGTGGCTTTTGGGGGACAAAAAGACATACGTCCAAGGTGGTGGTAGTCCCTACAAAGATGGGCAAAGATCCCTTTGAAGTCTTTACACTATGAAGGCACTTTGCTTTAAAGAAAAATACTTTATTTGGTCTTAATAAATAATGATCCTGTAAGAATAATACTGCTGGTTTTGTGTAGGGAGGAGGGGAAGGACATGAATGAGCTGTCAGTTTCCCTCTAGGAAATTATTCCAGAACATACCCTCAGATCAGACCACCAGAGGGAGAATGCCTCGTGCGGCAGCGATATGATCCAAAACATGGTTTGTTTCCCATTTAAGACACCACGCACGTTCAGAAAACCCAAGCTATTCTTTGTGCAACTCGTAATTCTCTCCATGTTGGTGTTTTCAATTCAGGCCCACCATATGAGGTAACGAACAGGAAGGTGGGCAGTTTTCTGTTTTGTTTCATGTAAAAATGGTACATTTAGAAACGTTAGGGGCCTAGCTTAAAAAGCAAAGGCAGAAAATAATGATTCAACGGGAGTGCTTAGTGCTCAACTGTTCAGTCATGTTGCAAGAGCAGAAATCAACAGCAATATCAGCTAAAGAAGAGAGTTCATCTTGGTTCTTTATTTCCAGGACTGAATAAGGTCCTAATCAGGCTCAGGAAATGTCTGTCCTTTACTCTTAGAAGCTTCTAAGAGTCTGTCAGCTTGGTTTAAAAATATTGCATGAGTTATATAGTGTGCTGTCAGATACAGTCTTACACTTGTCTCGAACTTTGAGTTGAAGTGTACTTTCCTTTAATTTTAAGTGCCAGCAAATTGCTTCATGCCGTAAAAGATGAGAAGTGGCTCTCACTCTTGAGCGGAACTTGCTTTCTGTAAAATAGACATAGAAAGAACTAGACGTGCTGAAGAAGCTAGGGAAGAGTGACAAAACATTCTTTCATTTTCTCTTTTAATTTAGCGGGATGTTATTTTTGGATATCAAACTATGTGGATTCCAAGGGGAAAATGGAATGGAGCCAATTTTGTGATGAAACAAGATTGTAGAAGACAACAGAGCTACTCTGCACTGCTATGCAAAACATAACTGGAGCCAAAAGAGGCAAAAGTGGAGCAGTTCTCAAGGCATGGTAACATCATGGGGGACTGATACCACCAAATTCCCGTTCTATGAATTTAAATGTGTATTGTGCTAGTTGTGTAGGCTCCCTATATCATGGACTGAGAGAGAAGGGAGCTGTTCCAAAGTCTGATTCATCCTGGCATAGAACTAAAATAGGTCAGATGATTCGCTTCCTAGAAGAGTTTCAGTTGCTTCATCACTTATGAAGGGACCCAAGCCACTTGTTTAGACCAGCTAAAATGAGATGCCTAAAGAGTAAGAGTGCCTCACCTACTTGTAGAGACCAAGGAAGCCCACTGATACTTGTTATTTTGACCCCTGAAGACTGTCTGTAATGAATGCAGCCCTTTCAGCTTGCTTGGCACGTTGGATTTCATTTTCCCTGGCAAATGGAAGAATCTAGAGCTGATTTTGTTTCATTTGGAAGTCTGGTGGTAGACTAGAGAACAGAGAATTTGATAGTAGGCAAATACTGCCTTTCAGTGTTTAGTAGTTGTCTTTACGAAGGCTGCACAGTAACTCTGGCTGCTGTGGCACAGCATTGCTTATGGATTTATCTCCAGTGACAGTGCTGTGTGAAGAAGCACGTCGGTGTACATGGTGATGCAGGCGTGAAAACTGTGCTTCCTAAATTGCTTTGATCTTGGTCTCTTTGGTGATCTCAAAGCCAAGGGATGAGTCTCTTCTGGATGAGCCGTTCTGTTCTGACTGATGAAGAAAACAAGCAAATGGAGGAACAAGAGAAAAGAGGTTAAACTGGACAAAAGCCTTGGACTGAAATCTGAAAAATGCTTCCTTTATTTCTGTTTGCTTTACTCTAAACAAGTCTTTGATTTCTTTAATCTGACACTCGCTAACTTCAAACAAAATTAGTTTTCTTCTAGCAAGGTTCCCTTCTGCTTGGCATCTCTCTCCTTCTACACCTGCTGGTCCTTGGCAGGGAAGAACAGGCCCTCTTATTTTGCTCCCCCTTGGATCCCAGCTCTGCCTGCATGAGTGGCAGCTGCTACCTGACCGTTTGGTTGACTGATGATTATGCATTTGTCTAAGACTGCAATGAGGGATGATACAAGTTAGACAATCTACAGATGCCATCTATCTGTTCCATCACTGACTTCTTGTAGAAATGGACTTTCTTCCATTGTCCTCAAAAGTTTCTCTTCTGGATCTCTTCTTCCACACTGAACATGGGTGAACTTCCCTTCTTAGTGGAGTTCTGCAGTGCTGGCCCTGGTATAAGTGACTTCTCACGTTTTTTTGATATTTCGGAGCTACTCTGGCAGTCCGTTGGGGTTCACCTTATGTCTGTCTGCTTCCTGCAGGGCTCTGTTTATGAGCTGCCCTTGTATGTCTTCGTTACTTTCACCCCCTTGTTTTTCAGGATCCATCTTCTAGCTAATGCTTGCCAGGTCGTAACAGAGATAATGTCTGCTGCCCTTCCCAAGGGAGATGAAAAGCTAGAGAGGTTTTTCCCTGTGCAACAATGAATGATATTTCTAGCCATCATATTTGCCTTTCTCTGTGTTATGAACTGTGAATCACAAAACATCTTTTTCTCCCATCAAAGGACCTCTTTGGCTGCCTGATCGATATTCTTGTTTTTGTTTTTGTTTTTANGGGTCCTGTCCAGCCCAAGGTTGTGTTGTTGTGTTTAATGTTTCATTAGTTGATTCATGGCATCACTATCTGTCTTCCGTACCTGTTGAGAGCATGCCATAGACTCGCTGTGCCAGTTTATCGTTTGTGAGTTTAATCTTCATTGAGTTGGATTTTTCGGTAGTCTAACATTTGCAATTTGCCAATTCAGCTATGGTTGTGCTTAGCTGCGTGGTAAGTATAGGTCTTACTGCTTGTATTCCTAGGTGTATGATACACATGGGATAATTCAGATTGAAAGGGACCTCAGCAGGTCATCTGGTCCAACCTTCCCCCTACTTTTAAAGCAGGGTCAGCTTTGAATTCAGGCCATAAAGAACAACGGGTTTAATAGCACCGGAAAGAAGGAGCAGAAGGCTGATTTGCTGGTTGTGTATATCCAAGCCCTATTTTGTCAGGGGGGTATTAATTGCTTTTTTGTGTAAGGGTTGCTGTTTGAACAGTGGAGTAAACAAAATCTGGTTTCCTGGAGGATGATGTCCAAAAGGTTCTTCTCCCTGAAGACTCCAGAGACTCCCTTAAATCGCTCTGGAGTANACTTTCACCCCCTTGTTTTTCAGGATCCATCTTCTAGCTAATGCTTGCCAGGTCGTAACAGAGATAATGTCTGCTGCCCTTCCCAAGGGAGATGAAAAGCTAGAGAGGTTTTTCCCTGTGCAACAATGAATGATATTTCTAGCCATCGTATTTGCCTTTCTCTGTGTTATGAACTGTGAATCACAAAACATCTTTTTCTCCCATCAAAGGACCTCTTTGGCTGCCTGATCGATATTCTTGTTTTTGTTTTTGTTTTTAAACCAGTTCCCTCAGATTAGGACTTTGAGAGTCCCTAAAGCTGAAGGCTACGACCGACATCAAGGAGAAATTATTTATCTCCTTCTGAAGAAAATCCTGGGTTTGGTTGGACATCCTCTCAGATGCCCAGTCTCTCCTAGGGTGCTTCCATCTGCCCTGCCACTCTCTTTTGACTCTGCCTTGGGCCTACCTTACCTGGAGGCAGTCTTGATCCTCAGCACTCCCTCCCCTCTCTCCATCCCTCCTCCCAAGCCACCACACACTCTTCAGCCAAGGCATATTTGGCAGGATCGACAGGAACTATTCCAAGAATAGGATCTTTATCAGTCAAGCAGTTGCTTGTCATCTTGTCCCCTCCTGATTCACAGGTGGCTTTGAGCTTCCCTGTCTGGCAACACAGGAAGCAACTGCTAACAGAGCCCAGTTGATTCAACTCAATAAAACAGAAGAATTTGGAATGACAGGATGAAANTCCCCCTACTTTTAAAGCAGGGTCAGCTTTGAATTCAGGCCATAAAGAACAACGGGTTTAATAGCACCGGAAAGAAGGAGCAGAAGGCTGATTTGCTGGTTGTGTATATCCAAGCCCTATTTTGTCAGGGGGGTATTAATTGCTTTTTTGTGTAAGGGTTGCTGTTTGAACAGTGGAGTAAACAAAATCTGGTTTCCTGGAGGATGATGTCCAAAAGGTTCTTCTCCCTGAAGACTCCAGAGACTCCCTTAAATCGCTCTGGAGTAGCCTCTGTGCTATGCTGTGTCCCCCAACTTCTGGGTGGATGAGTGGCCGTGTGTGTTGGGGATCCTTGTGAGATATACATTAACATCTCAAATATCTCTCATATATTAACATATATGCTAATCGGACACCAGTTCACACATTTTGACTGGTCAACAGATGGGATAAACAACAAACTACTGCTGAGCTCGCTCTGTAGTCTTTATTTTAGTGAGGCACTAGTTTGTATTTCTGAACTTTGCATTGAATGTTTTGCACAAAATTTATTGGAGCATTTTTATTTTTTTTAATCTTCTATACCTCTGCCACATGTGGTTAAAATGGACTAATGGGCCAAAAACCCCACCCCTAAAAATTCAGAGAGAAGAATCAGTTTGGATATATCCATGGTGAAACCCTGAGTTTACATGCTGGTTTCAGCTTAGGAAAAAGCTTTAGGTATAGTCCCTAACATAGGAAATTGTAAAGTCTGTAGTGGAAGTGACATGCAAGACACCACAAGATCTGTATGTTAAGGGAACAACTAGTCTTTTAGCAGGTAACTGCTGAAAAGTGCCTTAACTGTTGCCCTTAAGCGGTCTTCTGGAAAAAGCACACTCTATAGGACTATTGGATTATGAACTGGGATAAATCACAAATCTTCAGTAACAACCCATCTCCAGTTCTCACCAGGTTTTCCACCTAGTATCACCTCAGTTGCACCTGGTTTAAAGCTTAGCCAGTCATCTCCTCCTGCAAGCGAGGTTCAGCACGACACTGGCTGAAACACTTGGGGTTTGCTTGGCCGGATAAAAGAGACACACTGAACTCCCCTTGCAAAGTGATACAGGGTTATTCCTGTGCAGCAGTCGAAAGGCATAAATCTGAAGTAACTGGTTCCCAGGCTTGAGAGCTTAATATTTATTACAGTGTCCTGTAGCAGCACGGAGCTCAGGGTGGATTTGTTATGCAGGTTTTTACCTGAAATTCTTCATGGGGGCCCTCTGCTCTATGGGTACGCTCCCAAATTATATTTGTTTCTCTTGTCCCAGCACAAAAGACAAAGAATACTCCCCAAAAGTCAGAGGAGACTGCGTTGGATACTGTGAATGAGGGGTTCGTTTGGTGAACAGGCTCACATGACAGTGAAAGATGTGTTTTGAGGCCACATCATGCAGAAGTGTTGTTAAGCTGCAGAGTAGGAGTTGTGCCCTCTAGAAATATTCCTATGGGAGTGGGGCGCTGATGGGAATGTCTCTTCCCTCCTTCTCCTTGCCCAAGTGTGATCTAGTGCTATGCTTCTCTCCTGCTTTCTGTCTAGATGGTGAGTGAGACTTTCTTGGTCTGTGTTTCTGGTATTCAGGCTGGCTCAGGTATTGCTTGTATGAAGAGCAGACCCCTTTTATACAGGAATAGAAAAACAGCTTT
>VZTL01047474.1:6146-34916 GCA_013400535.1 Scopus umbretta
GAAACTGCCACAATAACTTCCTGTATTAGCACTGTACCGTGACTACTTCTGGTCCCAGGATGGGTGAAATGCTCTTGTCTCCACGCCAGTTCTCATCTGCTTAGAAAACAGACCCTAGCCACAACCATCTTTTTGGGAGGCGGACAAACGCCAACTGATAATGACACGTTTTTACCCCACATATTACAACAGTCGCTGATCCTAGCAGGTAAAGGTATTTTTTCACTTCTCTCTCCTTAAGACTTGGTCTTCATCAATCTGTCTTTTGAAAAATGCCAACAGAACCAAATGCCTAGCTAGTAAAAGGCACCGCAGAGACAGCCATCACCAAGCCTGAACAGTCTCCCAGCAGAGGAGATGCCTTTCTGGAATCCGAATAGCCTTCACAGTGGTGCAGGGGGAACTAGAATGGTACAGCCTTATTCAATGGGCTCTGGTTTGCTCACTTTAAAAAATGCTGCAACCCAAATTAATGAACTTTAAGACTTCATTTTCCTCTTCACTGTATTCAGCATTTATGGGAACAACGTGGTGTTGTTAATATACACCAATGACTGAGCACTGTATGTATGCCTCAATGATTTTCTGTCATGAGAATATAATGCCTGGCAAAGACTGATTCTCTGAAATACCAGTTTGTTTGGGGTCATTAATCTTAATTCCTATCTTGCCTGAATAGGAACTGAGTAACAGTCAAGTCAGGGAATAGTTCTGAGAATTAAAACTTCAATAGCTTTTGGGCTGCCCAAGGCTTTACATTGCTTTTAAAAAATAAGTAATTAATTAATCTGCACCAAGTACTAGGGAGAGACCCTGTGGGATTGAGCAAAATGCTTCTTGTGGTTTTAAGAAACAAAAAACAGTGGCTTTTGGCAGGATCTTTCATTAGCAGCTCTTGTGATTTAGTAGTTACAGCAGGGGCTATGGAAACACAACTCCTGGGTTCTTGAATTGATTGATTTAACTGGCCTCTGTCTCTCTGGGTGATCTTGTGCAAGTCCTTTTACCTGGCTATGCTCTAGTTTATATGTCTATAAAGTAAGTGTAAAACCTAAGTTGTGGTGGTGTCACGAAGCTTATTTCACTGAGGATTTTAAGGCAATTAGCGGTCCCAAATGAAGATGTATTTTATTTATAGAATGACTCAGCAGAAAAAAGAGTAGTGATAATATGTTTTTCCCTTAATGATGATGAGGAACAAGGGAGACTGATCTGCAGGCTTGGGGTAAACTGCCATGTCACTGCCTCCTAAGCAGAGGCTATTTTCCAGAGGTTATCCCCTCTCCACCTACACAACCTCTGCTCCTCCTCTCTTGAGCACCTGAGCAATCTGTTTGGGAATTAGTTCCCTGTTCACCATACACTCAGCAACGCCAGACATCCACAGCACCTGAAGCCAAACAGGACCATCAAATCATGAATGTGACCTGCTCAACAGTGCCAATGCAAGACATCCACAGCATCTGAAGCCAAACAGGACCATTAGATTATGAATGTGACCTGTTCAACAGTGCAGGGGATTGCACTTCACACAGCTGCCCTTGCCTTGAGCCAAAAACCTTGTGTAGGACTAAAGTAACTTTCCAGAAAGGCATCTGACCTTTATAGAAAGACCTTTATATACTGTTTTAAAAGTGCCTTATTTTTAGTTTAAGTTTTTCAGTATTCAGCTTCTAGGCTCCTCTCTCCAACTGGAGTAGCAGCAATTTTAGCATTTTCCAGCCCTGTTTTTCTCCCAGGGACCTTCAGCAGTGCCAGATGCACTGCCTCTGGCCTGGCAGGGAAACCAGGCTCTGGTGTAGGGAAAAGAGAGTACTGCTCTCTGGGGAATTGCAAGGAGACACTGAAATCCTAAAACATTTTAATCATTATTTTTCTGCCTGTGGTGGAAGTCATGCTATCAGTAATTATAGACATTCATAATGGAAATACTTAAGACTGGCAGGACTGGAGAATGAATGGGAAGGTCTGTGTGTGGAAGTATCAGAAAGGGAAAAACAGCACCAAAACCCTTGGAGGATGGCAGGTGCTTGTGGGACCTAAACCATCAACATTACAGCACATTTATGAGCAACTTTTGAGGATACCCAATTCAGGAACACAAAGGAACAGGTACGGTCAGGAACTGCCTCCACCTAGACTGAAAAAGGACTCCAGCCACTCAGAGGTGATGGCGGGAAAATACAGAACAGAGCTGGAGTCTTAAGACGCCCTAGTAAGGAGAGAGAGTACAGAGAATAAATCCTAATGATTCCCAGAGGTGGGAGAGCATGAAGAGGTGAAAGATCCTGATCACTGTCAGCTCCCAAAGGCAAAAAAGGTTCAGTGGCACTTGGTTGCCATCCTGAGGAGATCCCAGCAGACACAATGAAGACTCAGTTGAGCATTACTTGGCCCTCTGCACAACTGCAAGAAATCCTGAGCAGCACGCCTGAATATGTGCAGCTGGGATACAGGCATGGTGCACAGACTGCTTGGGTACACATATATTTGTGAGTACATGACAGTGTGAATCCCTGAAACTAGCCATTTTAACATAAAATCACTTTGCCCTCCCCTAATATCTCGTATTGGGTTTTGGTACACAACCAGCAGTTTATACCAGCACAAAATATTCTTGAAAGCTATCTCTAAAATTGACTTACTGTCTGATCACCTTTAAATTTGCCTTTCAAAGGTCTTGTCAAAACCACATATATTCTCACAATGGTGTTGTAAACTCCCATCACCAAGTCACAGCCCACTTGTGAGCTCCAAAACCAGTTTCTACAAAACNGTTTCTAAATAATTATGCACTCATTTAAGTGGCTAACCACCTGAATTGATGTAATTAGAACACTTAATACAAGCAATTAATTATGTCAGCAATGCTGAAGGCTGTTTGTAAGATCTACATACAGAAATATGTTCAAACGACAACAACAAAAAAAACCCCAAACCCAAAAGGATCTTTATTTCATTTGACATATTTCCACTGATTGTTCTCTGACAACAATCTGAGAACTCTTGGAAGTTCTGTGTAAGAATGAAATAAAAACTGGGAACGATGCTATCAAGACTCCCACTGAAGTGCAATTTATTTTTTTTATCCAAGGAACAGNCAGCCCACTTGTGAGCTCCAAAACCAGTTTCTACAAAACAACATGCCAGAAAAGAGTATCGCTTTGCCATGAGGGGAACCAGCATTTCAAAACCAGACAAAAATAATGATCTTCCCTTTTTAAAAATTTTAGTGTCCACAAACTATTTTGCAGACAACAGTGATTGTACTCACAGAACCTCACAGAGAACTTGGTGTGGCCACAGACACTTTTTATTTTTCCACCCTGTATTTCCTATAAGAACATTATAAAAATCTTACAGGCCTCACTTGCCTAATACTGAAAATATGTAGTGCTTATCAATAGTTTACTACAGAAACAAGTATCTTGCTAAAAGTTGCAAGCATCACTCATGCAAAACTGTCACTGAAACCAGAAGGTTTGCTGAGCTACATATTTCAAGAGATTTCACTTGCTCATTGGGAAACTACTTTCTCTTCAAAAATTGTGTGTTTTTTCTTTACCTTCAGGAAAAGATGCTATCTCCTGGCATTTTTTTTTCTGGCAGACCTTTAGCTCAGCCAGTGGATGAACAGAAGGAAAGTGTTCATATACCAATTGCTCATGACTTACTATTAAAGAACAGGAAAAATTCTTTTTTTCTAAGTGAGGAAATCTGTGTCTTCATGCTCTGCAGAATTCTGATTTTCCTGTCTTTGTTTCCATCCTAACTCACAGGAAAAATATTTTAAAAGTCATTATGAAACAAAACATTCTGAAAGCATTTGAGCCTAAAATATGTTTAATTTTGTTCCATTTTAATATAAATTTGTTTCCAAAGAGGAAATATATAATTAAAGCATTAATGCATTTTATCTGGTTTATGCCCTTTCTCCTGCCAGTATCTGGGACTCTGTCCTGAAGACATATACTCTACACTGCGTCATCTGGTGCAGAATGAAGACCACATGCCTTAGAGAAGTAAACTGGTTTACTGGATACTATTAAAGAATGGCACATCTATGCTATGAATCCTATGAAACAGCAGGTCATGCTGAGCAGATCCAGTTCAAATATTGGTATGGACTTAACTTNAGGATCTTTATTTCATTTGACATATTTCCACTGATTGTTCTCTGACAACAATCTGAGAACTCTTGGAAGTTCTGTGTAAGAATGAAATAAAAACTGGGAACGATGCTATCAAGACTCCCACTGAAGTGCAATTTATTTTTTTTATCCAAGGAACAGACATATAGCTGTTGCCTCAAATTAGCTTTTTCTTGTCCTTGAGCAAGTGGCTTTATTCTGGATCTGAAGGAAAGTACTGCAGAGATGAGGCAGCAGCTCAAGTATTCATGTACTCAAGCCCAAAATTTCAGTGCTCAAAAATGTGAACTAGGTCATGATCATCTGTCCATTTGAAGCTGAAATACAGACATGTTTCTTCTCTTCCAAAATACTTCTGTTATAGTTTCCCAGTATCCGCCTATCCTCCAACAAGTCCTCACAATATCAAACTGGTTTGATAATGAATTACAGGTTTAGTTTTTTAGAAGTTCATAAACCTATAAACTCAACCCCATTCCAAAGAAGCCTGACACTTATCTTTTTTTTCCTTGGAAATTATGCAAAAAGAAATTATGCAAAATCTGAGGTTTGGCATGGATCTGAAGCAAAACCACTTGAAACACTTCAATTTAAATTGAATTTACTTTGACAATTTTAGTTTGCCCAAACCTGAAACTCAAAGCAAACCTCAGGGCAGAAGTGTAAACCAGAACAGATAGAAATCAACAAACATTTACACAACACTCCATGAATCAAAGATACTTAACTTCGCATGACATGAAGTAAAGGCTGACAAACCAGGAATCAGACAGCAACATTTTTTGAACACAATCTGCTTTGTTTGCATTTAACAAAACAGTTCATCTTTCCTATTACCAGCATTCTCAACCATGAAGACCCACTAATCTCAAGCTTTAAATTTCTCTCCTCATCTTAAAATTCACATTTTTTATCACTTCAATCTTTCTCTTTCTCAAATTTTCAAGCCTCATGCTGTGAGAACTGTAGGGGAAATAAAGCCATTTTATACTACCCAAAATAATCTTTAGATTTGTTCTTGGTAGAATAATCACATGCATCCAACAACCTGGTGAACCAGTTGAGTCTGAGTGATAGCTGATAATTTCCCCGAGTTATATAATGTCACAAGTGATAATCAACTTAACCTGGTACTATCACTTATCTGAAGCAAAATACCTTTCTTCAAGGGAACATATCCAGGCAAATAGTTCATAAATACCAGGGTGGGTTTTTTTAGTTCTTTTTTTTATGTAGCAATTTTTGGTCAAAGAGAGGAACAGTTTCAAGCATAGAGTCTTTAAAGCAGCTCTTTCTCTGTTACAAACAGAGAGAGTTCTTGTCTCCCCAGTACATCTGGGGAAATGTTTGGTGTGATCCACAGCACAATACAGTCCACTCCATTCCTGGCTACCAAAACTGGCCAGGTACACGTCAATACCATACCCTCCTCAGGTCTCTTAACATGTACAGACTATGCAGAGAGTTAAGGACAGAATAAAGACCTAATGTTTAGTATTCTCAGAGATTAATGGAAAATAAGAAAATAGCTCTTCAAAATTGGCATCCATACATATTTGTACATTAGGATATATGTGTGCTACATCTGTTATTAGCACCTATGCATTCTTACTCTAAAAACCATTCATGACAGAATGAACGATATACTACTTAGGATGTTTACTAGAATTGAATTACATATGTTAAACGCATCATGAATTTTATGAAATAACATGGGTGAGCACACAGTCATTTGCAAATTTGTAATGTAAGGAACTGGGATACAGCAGGGAAAATATTCACAGAACTGTGAAAGATTATTTTTATCTAACAATTCAACACATAAAATACCCATCCACCTAGGATTTGTTTAATGTCCTTCTTTAGATGTCTTATTTCTAACACCTTCCTCTTTCTCCTACTTCTACCTCACTTATGGGGAAGAGAGCCTTGGCATCTGAGGCTCTGCCATTCTTCTCTTAGCTAGGCTTGCCCCACTTTGCCTGGAATAACTAAATATTCACCAAGCCAAAGAACGTAAACAACTCTCCAGCCTTGTGGTTGAGGCATTCACTGGCCGATGGGAGAAGGCTGTTTAAGCCCCTGTCTCTGTGGCTGTTTCCTTTCAGAGTGGAAGAGCATGAATGGGACTCTGGGTCTTGGCCTCCAAACCCAGAATATTCTGTGATCTGGTGGCAGGGCATGCCTCTTGGGAACACCATACTCAGATCCCTTCAAACTGAGGAAAGAATTGAACCTAAGCCTCTTGCAATGTGGATCCATAATGATATTAAATGACAGAAGGACACCTTTTCTAGGAGATTCATAATGTTAATCCTCTTCTATTTTTGCATGTCTGCAGGAGAAAAAGGTTTCTTTTTGAGTCAAACGAAGAACTTAATCCAACGGGAAACACATTTTTAGTTTTGTGAAAAAAACTGAAAACATGTTCTTTTTCATTCAAACCAAACAGAATATTTTTCTCAAGCATTTGGATCAGAAGCTGCAATGAAAAAGAAAATCAATTTTCAGCTGAGCTCTGGTGGACATACAAAGTCAATGAGTTTCACAAAAACCAGTTTCTACTAAGCAGATGCAAATTAACCATTAATCTGAATTATGTGATAAATTGTCTGTGACAGTCTTTAAATCAAGACTGCAGCATCCTGTTGAGGACTGTATTCCTGGCTGACCAGAGTGCAACTCCAGTCTATGTCATGTCAAGACCTAAGATGGTCAAAAAAAATAAAATGCATTAAAACATTGAGCTTATGAACACAGTGTGGAGGTGCTTCCTTCTGGCTTAGAGACGCTGTAGGAATTCATGTCTGCCTGACATGACGGAAGTTTTCAGAAATGGAAGTTTTCAGAAAGCTGCAGTGAAGACATTATTTCTGTTTCTATATGAGGCATCCTGAGGACACAGCTATTACAGACTATGGAGACTCTTGAAAATTCTTTTTGCATTACTGAGGTACTGAAAATGCCCAGGAAGTTTTAAAAAATGTAGCATCTCTGCATATTGTTTTTCAGATACCTCAGGTTACATTGTGGAACTGCAGTTTTCCATTCATGGCAGCCATAGCATTAAACCCTGAAAGCGTTTATGCACCTCTCCTACACCTTCAAAAATAGCTTTTTAATGAGAGTGCCTAGAGAAGAGGAACTAGCTAACTTTCTGAATGACTGATGAGAAATACCTGCATAGGCTAAGATCTGATCAGAATTAGTGAAGGGTTTGATTCTGCAAACCCGCATCTAAGTAATTCTGTACATGAGTTATTTCACTGTACTACATGGGCTGCAGACAGATATCAAGCTACCTCTCAAGCAGTAACAGGCAGCTGGCGTCATCCTACAGGATTCTTACTGCTCCACCTTATCAGCTATAACTGCCTGATCTATATTACATATATTCATTTTGTTCACAAGAAAACTGGACATCTTGGAGACACACATGTATGTGTATAAACAAGCACACTTAATACACCTCCATGAATTAAGCTGAACTGTTTGGTAACTTTCAGAAAATAATTAAATATGCATTAAAGTATATGTATAGTTCAAAGTTGTGAGCTCAAATATGGAAAAAATACAACCCTGATTTATAAGCTTAAAATAATCTCAACAGTGATTTAGCTATAGTTTTAATAGCATGAAAATGACTAATTTAAGGTCAAGAGTAATTTAGTTTTGACTGACTTGGCAATCCTTTGTTCTCTGGGTCATGTAAGTGTTGAGTAAATGATAAACCTGTAATTCTATCCTGAGGTCAAGGGACTTCAGAATTGATTTGATATATTGGTCTCCTGGAAAGTTCTTCCAAGGCCAGTACCCCCTAAACTGTGTTTATGAGTTGACTTCATTAATAACTAATAGAGTCATACAATATTAGCAGAGGTGGAATTAACCCTTTCAAAGAAGAATATGCTCAAATGCAGGATTTTTAAATGAGGGACAGAAAAATCAGATATATCTGTGAGAAACCAAGTTTCTACAGAGCATTGAAAAAATAACATGAATATAAAAAGGTGTAAATATCTGACTTCAGGAACAAAATCAGACTGCATCTTAAGCATTATTTGGGATAATCCTGGGTTTGTGAAGTAAAACCTTTTTTACCTTGATATCTTATATGCAGGGGACATAAACAAACCAGCAACTAGTTGGACAGACTATGTTAGAAGCATAAATGCATTGAAAAAAAATCAGCACCTGCTCATTTAATGCAGGCTTTGCTATGTCCCCTAACATTTGCCGTTGAAAAACTGAGATGGGAATTAAACTGAGATGTTTTCCATACAAGATTTAAGTGTGCATTATAGCAGCAATTACTAATTTTGAACCTTTTAATGTTTCCAAATGAAAGTCATCATGCTACTAAAAAAAATATACTGTAAAGCCCAGACACACGGCCTGGACTATTCTTTCGTCACCAGGCAAACATTAAAATTAATGGTCCTCAAAGTGTTTAGGGTTATTTCTTTTGCCCAACGTCACAGTCCTGAACTCATTAGCAAGAGGTATATTCAGATTAGCCTGTTCAGTTCTGATTTAAAAGAAACTCAACAGTAATCACAATCTGAAATCTTGAAATCATTAGGAATAAACTAGTGTTACGATTGAGCAGTCCTGTGAAAAATTAGAAGTAGGTTCCCCTCACCTCCAAAGCTGTAGATTTCACATGAATGTGAATATCTCCTGGTATCTATAGAGTACCAGGAGATGTTTGTCCTGGATAGTCCTTGGCTATCTCCTTCCACTGCTTTCAAATTCCTAACAAGAGCACTAACTCTGCTGTATGCTTTTACATTTACAGTAATTCCCGTATAAAAAGCCAACAGCTGGTTAGATTAATGATCAATAGACACACACCAAGGTTAAAGAAATATCAGCATCAGAATTAAAACTGCAACAGCTCTTACTGCAATGGATGACAGCATTTGACCCGGTCACACAGTAGGAACCAATTTGCAAAAAAGAAATCATAGCTGCTTGGTAAATAACACAACACAGAAGCATAGCCAAAGGCCATTGAATGTCACAGAATACATTAAATTAGCCTTTCTCTTGCAACTTCAGGGGACCTTTGAACAGATTTTTAATGAATATTAAAAATACAAGCCAAAATTCAGAAGGGTGTTTCATGATCAGCTTAGGTCAAGCTTTGACCGTGGCTCCTGAGAGGAGAGGTCAGCAGATCTCACTCTCTGCTTGCACCCAGGACCTCCCAGCTGCGCACTGACTCATATCAGGCCATTGGCTTGTCAGAAAACTAACCCTGAAGGGGAGGAAAAAAGAGCATTTTCTGTTGGATAAGTTCCCTGAGCAAAATCACCTTTGCAGGGCAGGTGATAGCAGTGGGTGGTGGGGGACAGAGAGGGGAAGGAGGAAGAGATGGTTTGCAGTAGCTTAGATGTAGACTGGTTCAAGTTGTCAAGACATGTACCCACTGTCCTAGCACTCAGGCTCCACCTGCCAAGTTTGATGACAAAGGTTTTTTGTGTCCAAATGTGCATTTCCAGACTGGGTAATGAAATAAAAAGAATTCTAGCACATAGAAAAACCCTCCTAACTGACTGATTAGCCCTAATCAGCATCACTTTATGAGGGCCATCACTGTTGCAGGGGCTTGAGGACACGAAGAGGCCTTAGTGGACCTGACCAGCCTCACCTGAGCCTCCCCTCAGCCCTGCCCATGGGCTCTGGAGCCCCATTTCAGCCCAGATCCTGTCAGAACCATGCTGTAGGTGCATTTGTCTCTGGTCCTGTCTCCTGGACAGACTTCAGACCCACACTGTAGCCTTGTCTCCAGTCCTGTCTCTCACCCCGTTTCCTTTGGGTCCTGGACCTGGCTCCTTCCTTGCCTGTTGCTGTCAAGGGACCCCATCATTAGCCACCAGATCTGCCCACTGTTTGGACCCTCAGGGTCTACACCCTGTAGATGAGGGGACTGCTCATACTGGAGTCACCCATGGGTCACAGCTCTCCCTTTCTTAGGGAGCAGCCAGACATTGCTGCTCTGTGACATGCTATACTAGTACAACTTAGTTTAGTTGTAAGATGGAAGGGCAGCAGATTTTTATGCTTGGCTTTGTTAACACATTATTCTTACTCTTTTTGCTTATAGCCATGGTCCTGGTCATTCTGAGTCATCTACTAGTTACGTACTAGAGTTACGTTAAAACTTCCAAAACTTTTTTTCCTTTAAGAAAGGTAGTTGCCTCTGCCCTCCTCAAGCTCATTAAACCAATTCACTGCACTGACCTGGCAGAAACAGTTCATAGGTTTTGTCAGACTGCTCTTGGGCTGATGTAGCTATCTGAATTGGCTCAGAACAATATCATACAATGATTGGTAAAGGAGGGAGGAAAGCTGCAGCTGGAGCAGGACCTGCCCCTGTCAGTAGCAGTGAGCTGTTATGTTGGCTTAGCCTCAGCCTGACTTATTACTTCAACTCGGTGACTCTGCACGCTAGAACAAGCATTTGACAGCTTGTGAAAAAACAGGTAAAGCTTGACAGGTTTGAGAACCAAGTGTTGCCTTGTAACTGCATCTGGCAGGGAAGAAGGGCAAATGAGTAGTGAAAACAGCCCGCACTGATTTGAGAATGAGGGTACTTGAATTGGCTGTCTGTAAGCTCACCTAAGTATTATTTACATTACATATAAATGTAAGGTAGGACTCATCTCTGTGTGCTGAACTCAGGAGCAGCCTATGACTGTTCACTGTGAAAAGCAATAGGTTTGAATGGATTATGCGTGGGACAGAAGATTTAGTGCGTAAAGGCAAAGGCTGCGCCCTGTAACACGCAGAGTTCCTACAGTTGCAGTCACTGTGACATTATCTAATCTCCAGCAAAAGCATCTCCTTAGCCGTACATCTGGGTTTCTTGGTTTATCAGTACTACAAAATAAAATTTCTGTTTCCTAAGATTTATCAGCTGCATTTGAAATGAAAGCTGTTTTCTTGGAGATACTGAAAGAAACTTCTCTCTTCTCCCATTTTAGATACTATACACTGTATGGAGAGTATATGCTGTATTGTATATTTTCTATAAAAACATTACATTTTTAACTTCCCTGGGACCATGTATATAAATATTTGTACATGAAATTATATGATAGGCTTTGAAATTTATGCCATACATTTCTGTTAATGTTCTAAAAATATTTGTTCAGGCAAATGAAATTGCAGTAAAATATTTTACTACAGATCAGTCAAAGGTTCTCACAACTTTATCTTTCTAAAAAACAATATTTCAAGCTATAAAACAGAGTTCCATTTCAGATATCTAAAAGGCAAATTTAACCATCTTGATTTGATTAATACCAAGTAGTTTTATGTTTTTTTAAACACTGAGGTTTAAGGTGAAATAAAGTCAAGATGTAAGCATTTTCTTTTCTTACATATATGATTTAATTTTGTTTTGTAGAAACTTAAACTGTTAGAGGCAAATTGCCTAGGCGGTACACGGGGGGTTATGTGCATATTTCCTATTGCCATTAACAATAATGAGAGCAGGGTATGTTGCCCAGCACACAAAGCTTCAAGTATACAAATTGTTAATAAATCTGACTTCTCACAAAACAGAAAATTAATGCTGCATTCAGAATGATGTGTGGTCCAAGATATATTTTCAAACATACTCCTTTGGGTGTCCCAACACCTTAATCACAAGCTCGGCAGCCATCTGGCGACTCCCAATGGCTTACCACCCACTGTGGAAGCCTCCTGTATAGCTGAGTAAGAGCCCTGTTCTGCACCACCACTTCTGCTTGCACAAAAGTCCCTTTAATGTCAGTAATTTTGCCTCAGGAAGGTTCCAAACAGCCCCCAAATCATAAGTACAATATCAAGAGTTTTCCTAGGTGGTGCACAGGAGGAGAACCTGTGTGTCTTCATGAAAAGCTGTTTTTTCCTCTACTCTTCCTTCTCTAAATCCCCACCAAAAGATCTATGGTCAGGTAAGCTTGAATCCCTACCAGGTCAACTTAGTTTTACCACATGCTCAGCATACCTGCAGACACCTCTTTAGCAAACCTCACATCTAACTCACAGCATCTTGTTCCACTTGGCCAGATCCCAGCTCCCGCGAGAGTACGCTCCTCTCTGTATGGCTGCAGCTCCTGCTGCCTACCCTGTTCACGTTGGCTGGCCTCGACCGCCTCCAATTGCCAGTTGCCAAAGCTTGTTCCTTAGCCAGGTCTGCTCTGCAGAAATCCCTCACATCTGGTTGCTAATCTCCCTTCAAAGGTGTCAGTGGTGCAGACGCTAAGCAAGCTGCCCAGCGGTGAGTGGATGTACCAGATAATGGGTGCCAGGAGAACAGCACAGAAAAATTCATGGTCTGTGAGCATAGACTCAAATTTAAGAATTTACACCAGCAATTTACTAATCCCCATGAATCTTTTAGATGTGCCCAAATACTGTTATCCCTCACAGCATTAGCATGTTGCCCAGCACATAGAAATAATTTTTCTTCCTCAGGCTATATGAAGCCTACCTATTTCCTACACACGCACCCCCAAAAGATGTTAGGGGTTTTATTTGTTCGTTCATTTATTTTGTTATATTCATGCCCCTGGGAAATAGAGGGGAGATGCATCTCTGTCAGGAAACTGTGGAGGCATAAAGAGAGAGAGATGTAGGGTTAGGAAAGATGGGCTAGAGCCATCTGACAAAGTAAACTAGACCATCTGAGGTAGAGAGGATACACTGGGATGGAGAACCAGCAGTGGGGAAAACACAAAAAATATTTGGAGAAAATCCAGGGACAGAAGCTGGGGAAGGGGAGTGAAAACAGCTGGTAGAAAAGTTTGTTATATAGTATGTGGCTGCATCTCTTCTGGTGTTGGCCCACATAACAGTTTTACAACCAAAGTCTTAAATCAATGATAAGATGTCACTGTGTCCTTACTGTTAGGGTATTTTTTTTGTTTATTGGACAGCAACAAATGCATTTGAGAAATAAAAATTATTCATAATTTTTTTAAAAATAGTATTAGGGCGGTAGCATCAACCAAGAAAGATTAGGAAATGCCATATGTTAGCTACCTTGACAAACTCAATTTAAGCCTCTAGGCATATGCATTATAATAGAATTGGTTGAGTTTTCGGAATGAGTGAAAATATATTCAGATATTACCTACTGCACTATATTCAGCAGAGAATGGAAAAGTTCACATATTACAATGTATTAATACAGTCCCCTTTATCTGATTTAGCTCGCCTTTTGCAATAAATTTCAGGTGACTGCAATTTTTGTATGTTTTTTATGTAAAGAAAATACAGTGCAGTAAAATAGCATCACAGTAGGGAAGCTTCAGCTATTTTATTAATTTAAAATCTGGGTCACTGCACAGCCATTAAAATAATCCTAAACCAAACAGACTGCCCATTCTTACAGATGAAGAAAGGTGGTAGGAAAATTAACTGCCTGGGTTGAACTAACAAAGGTGGAAGACTGAAACACTTAAAAATGGACTAGCCACATAGTTCAGCTACTAACCAGCTTCAACTCTGAAGGGAAACCTGAAGCAACCAAGGGTGTGCTTTTCTTTGCACATGGTAGTACATTGCAGTCAGCTCCAAGAAAACTGAAAACTTTGTTTTTTCAAAGTCTGAACTGATGTGCACATGGAAAATTCAATGTAAGAGTAAACTTCGTACCAAATTGGCAGGTAGGCTCACAATTTAGATAAATGTCTTCACCTTTTCCATTGATCTTGGCTACTTTAGGTTTCCTCTGCTCTCAAAGGCCTTACTTTTGTCCAAGAAGCTGAATGCAAACTAAATGAACAACAAAAGAAGTTTCAATGAACTATAGATTATGTACTTTCCCACTACATAAAAAGCCAAAAGCACTGAAGAATAAACTTAGTACAAAAGCTTTCTATTCGTGCAACGTAAATGTAGATATTTTTCAGACCTGCAGAAGTCAGATAACTCAACTTGGAGTTCCCAGAGAAACTTAACTTCAGGGTTGTTTTTTTTTTTTTTTACATACATGTGCTCACAGTTTGCAAAGCTAAGCCATGGTGCTAAACGGAGATGGATTTGTGCCAGAAATTTAGAATAGAAACTTTTAACTTTCTCAGATATTAAGGGTCAGATCCTCAGTAGCAAATCAGGATAGGAGATAGACACAAAAGCTAAAAGTGTCATGAAAAATGCAGTAAGACAGCCAAATTTAGAGTTGCTGTGGAAACCCTACTACTGAAACTTCTGACTTTTGTGCCTTTGACTTCTTGATCATATGGTTTCACTAAAGGAGTGTTTGCATTGAAGGTATTTCCTTTTCCTTCTTTTTGGAGATGGATTTGCATGAGAATGGTATCTTTGTTTCCTGGGATTCCATCTGCTCCTACTGCTTGTTGCTCACCTGAAGCCATAATCCCCAATGTGAGACTTCACAAATGGCTATTGTGGACACAATTAAGGGTTTCAAGTGGGGAATGTTACCAAAGTAAGGTGACCTCTTCAGATAAAAAAGGTTTCTTCATGCAAACTTTCTTGATAATAAAGAATGAGAGAGGGGAAAAAAGAGAATAGAATACATGGCAGTGACAGAAGTGTTTCTAAAGAAAATGTTCTGAAGTTTTTAGCCAGACAACTTCCTGCTTACATGGGAAACTGCTATGCCAGCAGCACCTCATAAGTGACTGAATGGGGAAGACTGTAACTGGTAGACAGCTTACTGCTTTCCCTCTATGTCAGGCTTATAAATCTGCTACATAGGTATGGCACCTCTTATGCAACATGTTTTCAAGTCCCTAAAGACAAGGTGAGGAACAGTGGTAAGCCTACCAGAAATCAGAAACGTGAGCAGCATCAGTGCTTTCTCTAAATCGCCAAAGACAAAAAGTTGTGGGTCTACCCAGCAAGTGAAGCTGAAGGACTTGCCTTCAGGTTGCCGCTACCTCTGAGGCATTCTTTATAGACAAAAAGGGCAAAGTAAAAACATGGGTTAATCTGCTTGTAGATGCTGTGTTGAAAGAATAGGTAACATTAAACTCCCTCAGAATTAGATGATGTTCTGCCAAAGCTGTAAAAAAAGTGTGAGAATGCAGTGGCTTAGTCACCACTAAAAACAGAATCGTATACTCATCCAGGTTGGAATTACAGTTCAATCCCTTGTTAGCACAGGGCTAATGTCAAAGACAGGTCAGTTGCTCAAGTTTTGAAAATCTTTGGTACAGAATCTCTAGTTATCAGGTAATAATAATACCAGAGGCCCAGCAGGCCAGCAAGCTGTATCCAATATCACGTAAATGATCTGAAAATCATCATTAAATAGACATATGCAAAATTATCTACTGTCTGCAATATCACAGCAACACACTGCATGGTCCCAGTAAAAAAATACTCTCCTTAATTTCGAACTGGAATTCTTTTAGAGAACCAACAAAACAGCAAACAAAATTGTACCTGTGACCTACATAATCTTACTGGGGATGCTGAGGGATACCAAAGATGGTTCAAAATCAGGTAATATAAAGTGACTTCAGTTAGCACTGCAAGTTAGATACATTCAGGTCTATCACAGTTCAGGCCATCCTAAAACAATTAGCTCTTCTACCTGACCAAAATCAGTACCGCTGGCCACATCCGTACGCAGTGAGTTTAGAGTAAGGATGGAAGGAGGAAGAGCTTGGTCAGCAGCATAATCTGGAAATTGTGCAACAGGCACCAGCAGTGGAAAAACATTATTATCTGTAAGAAACAGTAATTTACAAGAGAAATGCTTCCCTTTTGATGGAGCTGGTTTTTTTATGATAAAACTAATGTCACTTTCACAGTTTGTTAACATCAATATACAAGAGCAGGGATCAGCTTTGTGGCAAGCAAATCACCAGCATATTACATACAAAACTAAGTAAGAGCAACTTTACAACTGCAAATGTTTAAAGCAATTTCAATCACCATACGAGAGGTGTATGTAGAGATTTTGGAAGGGCAGCAGAAAGACCAGCTTCCTTCCCCAAAACTACTAATGAACCGTTGTGTGACCTCAGGCGAAATCACTTCAGTGCTCCATGCTTCTGCTTCCTTTCCTACTGGGTCTATTTAGACTAGGAGTGCTTTAGGCATAGGAACTGTCTCTCACTTTTTATTTATACAGTGTCTAGCACAGTGAGCCCCTGATCTTGCATGAGATCTATAGATGCTATTGCATTACAAAAATAACAATAGTAACAACAAAGATGTAACCAAATTAGACCAAATATGAGAGGGATTAGATTTACTCATGAGAAGCTTTACTGGATCTCTTATTAAAGAGTCTATTACAACAGTCAATTTTAATGCACAGTTAATACATCAGGCAAAACGAACAATGACAATGTATTGTAGGTGAACAGTTATACAAACTGAAGGCTGATGATCAACTCTGTGTCTGTTAAAGGGACCTATAGTTAGCCTGTTATAGCTTATTTTTTTTATATATGATATAGCAGATTTTATTATTTTCAAAATGGGAAGATGTTTAACAGATTTGAGAAGCAGAAAACAGTTATCAATGATCGTGTTTGTTAGTGAAATTTTAGCCAGTTGTTCCTCATAATGACACCAATAACTTGGGTTTTTTTATTAACCTTTATCTTCAAGAGGATCCTCTTTATTTTTCAAGCTCTAGTGAAATATGTGTAATGAATTTTCACCATTATCCTGGATTTCTTTTCAAAAGGCATTCCCATTTCAATCCTGTATGAACTACTCATCTGCTGAAGTCCATCTGCTGAGAATTTTACTGTTGACTCCAGCAGAATTTTTAGCTCCTTCCCAGGGATGCTACTAGGAAGAAGGAAGAATCTATTGATGCCTGGAGAACCATCCATTTATTTTTTTCATGTCAAAGAAAAAAGCAGTCTCAGAAAGAGGTAGCAGATAGTAAGCAAAAAGATTAAGTGGCCTTGATGGAAATATCTATACTTTCTTCCTACAATACATTTTAGGATAATATGATTTTATATACAGACTAATATCACTTGAAATGAGAGGTAAAGAATGATAGCTTTGGTATTTCTCTGTGGGGAACTTTTGTAGAGATGCCTTGTACCTGAGACAGCCTACTCCACTTCAAAGGCAAGTATTTGCTCTTTAGAAGTAAGCTCTGCTAATGGATGCAAACGTAGCAATACAGCAAAATCACTTTGATCTCCCTTTCAAAATGTCTTTTTAATTTATCCATTGCCAGTGAATGAGTTTCTTCTGGAAAGAGCTGAACCCTTGCATTGATTATACCCCTTGATCAACAAAGCTAAATCTTAACATTTTAGACTTGCAATATGATTTGTATTGATACAGTCCCCAAATATGCCTTCACCATCTAAATATTCCAAAGATTTCTAGGTCCTTTTCTATTCTATTTTAATTCAAAGAGTTATCGACAGGAGTACTTCAGTCCTTAATATTAGTCACTTCTATCTCAATGTAAGTTTTATAAACAAGAACTGTGCAGAAACTGCACAATTAACAGGACATAAAATGTTTAAAAATACTGTACATCATGTCAAAAGTTACCAATTTTTTTTTTAAATTTTTGTACAATGGAGTGTATGTGAGTGGATATTTGAAATGCTGGATATCTGTAGCTTTCAATACTATTAGATGATTTACCCATAGACAAAGTTCTGCATAATTTCAGATGAAAGTAACTAGAACACAGAGGCATTCAAGTCTGAAATACTTCGGACTTTTAGTACAGTTTGATGTGGAAGTTTATATTCCCTGCTATATGGAATTCTAAAATCTTAGGGAAACAAACTCAAAAAACCCCCACTATCTGGAATTTGTTTGCTTTGTATTTTTTCATTAGAACCAATTATTTTTCTTGTACTGCTGTTTTGCCTGTATTTACACAAGCCAGAACTGAAGAGCTATATTCAGTGAGCTTTTTATCTTTGTAGGATCTCTTGGTATAAGTATTTTTCCCACAGATTTAATCTAGTACGCTGAATTTTTAAGGACCTAATAAAAGAGCAAAAGCAATAAGGAACAATGCAAATTTCAAAGACACTTGACAGCACATTAAATACCTTGCACTAAAACAAATCCTCCATACCCACTGAAGAGCGAGTGAAAATCCGATTGTGTTAAAAAAATTTCAGCCCACAAGGCAGATGCTAGAATATGAACTCTTGAGTCTGGTCTCCTACTTTTATATAGTTTACAAAGCTCAAACTGAGCCCAAACAGCAAGTGCACAGAATGAAGCCTTGTACTAGCAGTTTAAAAGGTGAGAATTCAGTTATGTTTTATCTTTGTTTTGCTTTCTAGTCTTAAAGCTATTGTTATTAGCTTGTAACCCATGTATAATAACAAATACTCATCCAAGAGAAATATTAATAATAATAAATACAGGATTACACAATAATTTGATTAATCCAATAAATAAACAAACTATAACTATCCATACACTGTGTATAACTATCCATACACTGTGCATAATGACTTAAAAAGAAAGCAGAGTAATTAAATTATGTATTTTAAACTTTACCGGATATATGACCAAGTCATACAATATACATCAAGATGAAGATCTGACTTTCCCTGCTCTTGATTTAGATTTTGACAATAGCATTATGCAAACACAAGGTTTGACTTCAGATCCGAATTGTTGAAAAGAGTAGATACTGAGTTCTGACTGATGCGCATTTTGAAATATCACACAGACTGATTTTTCTATCCTTGATGAATGGTTTGGATGATTTTTAAAATACATTTTGTTACTTGATCTAGACAGATGAAGTCACATTTATATAACCTGGACTGAATGCAACTAATAGGTCTTCTCAAAGATGTAATGTCACCCAAGCACTGGCCAGAAGACTGACTGGTAGAAGCAAATCAGCCCATAGTTTAATTTTGAATTGTCACACTTAACACCTTTGAGCTAAACAACATATTTACCATGTTTGCTGAACAGGAAGGTAAATTCTAAGAAATGTCCACATGAATAACTGGGCACTATCAGACATGAATGTTTAATGAATTTGTGTTTGGGGAAAAAAAAGGGGCAAAGTGAGCTCTCAGTGTTAGGACTGTAAAAAAAGAATATGAATAAACAGAAAGTGACATTGTATTTTTACTGGTTTGGAAGAAAAGAGGAAGAAGAAAAAAACTTAAGATGCAATATTTGAATTTTTTAAGTGACTAGAGCCAATACTTCTCAGAGAGTGGCTGAGCACCTCCTTCAAAATAACTGACATCAGGGAAAGAAAGAAAGAAACCTCACAGCTTCTGCTAGCTAATATTGCACAAAAGACACCGTTACCGAAACCTCCCCCCATCTCTAATGGGCAGGAAGTGGGGCTACTACTGGATTTGCCGTTGCCCGCTGTGCACGCCACTGTTTCCCCGTGTGTGCAAGGGGAAGCTTGCTTGTTCTAATCAAAGACAGGAGCACTAGCGCTGCGTGCACATAGTCTCCTAGCACCAACATATACTGACTTCAACTGCAAAATGCCTTTCTACAACACTGTAGAGACACTTGACTTCCTATTGGGGAAGTGCAGCTTTCTTTCCTAACAATGGGCCAACTGGTTTTCATAACGGAGATAAACGCTCCCTGCTGTGAATTGTAATAGAAAAACATGTCAAACAACCAACAATAAAAAGAAGCACAGCCAAAAGACTGGCTTTTCCTGTTTTTATGTGCAGTGCAGAGGAAACTAAGCACGTGAACTGCACTTGGCTCCTCAAAAGTCAAAATATCACTTCTAAATGAGAAGAGGAAAAATGCAACTCATTTCTGACCCTTTTTTCACTCTGCAGTGCAGACATGAAAACTGAACCCATTAGCATTTATTTGCCAGAGGTTATTACAAAACCTCTGAATGTGAAAGTCAGATGCTTTATTAAAAAAGAGGAATGGTTATTCAGTTAGAATTATTCCACCTTTTCAAAAGCTGTTGTAATTATGAGTGATAAGGACATCCAGCTGCCATTCCGATGATCCCATGGTATTCTCTAGTTTTATGTTCTCTGCTTTTGCTGATGAAAGATTACTTGCTTAAAACCCCCTCCTCTTCCATCCCATCACCTGTTCACTTTCGCCTGCCCTGCGTGATTCTCTTCTTCATTGTCTTACTTTTTCCCCTGACTACCTTTTTTATAGCCCAATAGTTTGATTTTGATATTTCTCATTAATTAGTTCTGTGAAATTTCACTGTAAGTCTTCAATGAAAGTCACTCTTCCTACAGCCTCACCTTGTCTATTTGGCATGTTTGCAATGTATCTTTCCCTTTCTTGCTGTCCTTCTCACTTGCTTAAACTGGAAGAAGCCATAGACAAGGACTTTTCAGTGAGCATGGATGATTCTGCAAATTATTGGTTAATAATGGATCTTCTCACTTTGGGTTAGATTGCGCAGAAGGTGGTAAGATGATTGTGGTCATAATAGTTTGATCTCTTTGACCTCACATGCACACGTCACCATGGCTCAAGACAGCCCTAGTTTATAGTATGCCTCTGGTAATGGTTGATGACCAGGTATGTAAAGTGACAGCTGTAGACTGAACAGCTGCTTACAGCACCAAGAGTAATTTTGATAGAAGTGAACTTTTGACAGTCCTGCTTTGACAGGAGTGAACACGGCTGTTTGTTAGTACTTTTGTTCTTTTCTCAAGTGGAGATACCTTCTGTTCTCTTTTTCCGTTTCTCTTGTTTGTTATCTATACCAGACTCCTAGAAAGAAATACTAGTGCATGTGCCAGGCATATTGATCTTCATGTGCAGCAGACCTGCAGTATTTAACTTGGCATTACAAGGAACACCCACACATACAGTAAACCTGATACCTCCAGGTCTCAAAAGAACTGAACATGCCTGGACTAACTACACAGCATGTGTATTTGGATGCATTTGACTCACTGCATCTGTAGAATGAATATTTGCTTGGGATCTGAGGAACTTCTAAGCCACAGGTGCTGGGAAGCTAAACAAGTATCACTGGGTGCCTCTTCTCTTATTTTTCTCAAAGTACCTGTATCCCTGGCAGGTGACTAGGCTGGATGGACTTCTGATTCAGTATGTTCTTAGGGGTTCAGCAGTCCTGTTGGTGTGAATCACGCTGGTGAGAGATTGTGATAGAGGGGCTAAATCCTCTTAGGTCACTCTGATGTCTAGCTTTTCAACGAGTCTGTGTGGTACTTTGTTAGCTGTGATTCTTCTACAACGAGCCTATTGCTGTTCAATTTTAAACCAAGTATTTAAAAAGAGCAAAAATAACAATGACTTCATCTAATGTTGCCGTCTGAGTACTACATTATAAGTTTAACACTCCCTTGCTCCACATATAAAGCCAGCACATCACACCTGGAAGTTACTGTTATCTTAATCATGAACCCTAAATCACCTAGAGTGTGAGAGGATTCCTCATTCACTTGCATGGTGGATGCCTGTGCTTTGGGAACAGAAGGCGCTGGACTCTGTCTGTGTTTATATATGTGATGTTCTGGACAAGCGCAAATTGTAAGATTAGAAACAATAGATTAGAGAATGCAAGATGTTTGTTACTGCAGTAAGGACAATTAGACTGTGGCTGGGTTGTGAGTGGAATGGAAGAGGTCACAGAAAAAGCAAGAGAGAAGAGTCAGAATGAGAGGCCTTGAACGTGTGGTTATCAGGAAGTCTGCTTCCACTCTGCTCTGGTTTCTGTTAATAAGACCACAGCTTCGAACCCATCTGAAGACTCTGAAATATAAATGCATTAAGGTACATTAGCTACTATATCTATAAAGAACCTTAGAGTCATGACATTATCAGATATGTAGGACAAAGAACAGATTCTCAGAGCAGACAGAGAAAGCAAACAATTAATTACAAGAATAGGCTGCCCATATGTTGTTCTTCTCAGACCTGAGCCCAATACCAAAAATTCAGAAGGCATAAATTGGATTTTAAGATGTTGCTAACCAAGGGAGATGCTGAAACTCACTTCCATTTGATATAGAATGAAGTATTCCACAAAGGACAGTCATATACTGTTTGTGCAGGGTATGGAAAAAATAAGAAATAATACACTTGGAAGCATAATGATGATAATCTGGATCTCTGTGGCACTGGAGAAGATCCAGGAAAAGAAGTGGATGCTGGAGGATCTGTTGAGCTAATATACTCGGGCCGGGGCGAGAAGGGGGAGAAAAGAGGGAAAGAATAAAGCACAATTTACAGATGGCTGAAATTCTCTCCTCAAGTAGCAACTGTCAAATATTCCATATGGAATCTTAGAATTAATGTGATATTTAGGACAATATTTTTGCATCATTAGATCAAATGTTAAAGACTGCAAGTATTCTGAGTAAGCCCACCTGCTCTCACAGTTATATTGGTCAGTATTAACTACCTTTTTGTTCACATACCAAATTTCTAACCTTTGGAATGAAAAAGAAACACACACTGTCTTTCTGAGGGTCTATATCATATCAGAAAGGCAGTGAGTGATATGTTGTAATGGTTGGATAGTTTCCATCTGCCATTAATGAAGAGAGAGGAGAGGGTTTTTCCAGGTAGAAATGAAGACTTTTTTGTTCCTAGTGATCATCAGTCCTTATTACCACATTTTACTGAATTTGGGCCAAACATGTGAGCTGTAAGAAATGGTATCACTTGGCAGGATGTCATCATCTATACCATGAAATTTAGTTTGCAATTTTTAAATTCAGGGAATAGATGCAAATAAACATTCATCTGCAAAGGAGTGGAAATAAGCAGCTGGCTGTGCTACATTATACTTGAGAACAGAAATGGAAATTCTGTGAGAATAAAGAAAAGAACTGGCTAATTTGGGTTGTCAGTTCTTGAATGTGGACAAAGAAGAAAACTGAGACTTGAGATCTTTTAAATATATCAAACTTTTAACAGTCAAATTTAAGCACCTGCTTAGGACTTTATTATTCAGAAATTTTAAAGCTGAAGGTAGTAGAGATGTTTACTAATTCAGTTTGCCCAGGAGTCTCTTTCTGCCTGAACTTGTGGCAATGTACATGTCAGAGTTGAAATTAAGCACGATGTTGGTGCGGCCTGCACAGATGGGTATCTCCTGCAGTACATGACCAATGCCACATACGCTATTTTTGGACAAAAGAAAGAAGAGCCATTTAACCTGCTGTGCAGGTTAATGCTCTGCAGGTTTTTTTTTTTAGGTTTATGCTCTGCAGAACTGGTCCATGCAGGTCATGACAAGCTCTGGCTACTGAAATGTAGCACTGAGGCTTAATATTTTGCCAATATTAATCACTTGCATACCTCTTAGTAGCAATTAAATTTTGATTCATGTTTGAAGAGATTTTTCTTTCCCATCCCATGTTTGAACAACTTCACTGGACTTTTACATAGTGTAAAACTGTACCTACAAAGGAAAAAGTGAAAGAGGTGGCTCTTACAGACAAATACATCATGTGGAGTCACTTATTCAGGTCCAGACCTGCTCAATCCCAGTTTTATGCACACGAATAATATCACTCTCTTCAGTGGCAATTCTTGCAAACCTAGACTGATGTTTGATGGATAGAGGCCTAAGCCTTGTAACTATAAATTCCCTACTCACATGAATAAAAGCCTTCTCAGCTTAAATAAATAAATAAATAAATAAATTAAAAGGATCCTGTATATTCATAAATATTTTCTGCTTTTTAAAGACATATTTTTTAATATATGAATGCCTTAACTGTGGAATAGCTCTGATGATTAATACTGTACTGAGAAGCATCATTCCAACAGGTATAAATAGTTCTGTTACAAAACATGCTTGTTAAATGTTGAAAAGGACACAAAATATTTACAAAATATTTTATAAGTTTTTACAAAAGCCATGTACAATATGTGGCCTTATTTTACTGCATATCTACTCTTTTTTTTATTTTTACTTATTTAAAATCTCAATCTGTCAGAGTTGTGGTTCTATACCAGTCTGAAAACTGTGCAGTAACACTGACTGGAATTACCTTCTTTTCAGAGCGGAACCACAGAAAAAATGTTTATAATTGACCATGCAGTGACACACAATTGCCATGTCTTTGTTTTAGTTCGCATGAGTTATTTACGCTCTGTACTATTTCCTGTTATATGTATGTTTGCATTCTACTGTTTTCATCTCAGATCTGCTAAAAAAGTGCAGAATCTGTTGATATCTGTGCTGCAGGGACTACCTATAGCCCAGGGATATAGTCTGTAGTTCAGCAAAGCACTTAAGAATAACCTCTTTGTTACTCAGCAAAGCAAGTTATTTAAATATGTAGTTGAGCATTATGCTGAAAATGGATAGAATTATTATTCCTTTTTGCTGAAACTGTATTTAATTGTATTTCTTACAGCCCTTATATCCCTTATAATCATGGAATTAAATGATGACCCCATAGCTTTAGCTATAGTTAAAATTGTTGGTGAGAAATTACAAAGAAAAGAAAACAGAGTAGTTTTCTTAGCCCTATTTTCTTCTAAATGGTGAGCACAATAAACTGTGCTGTGATAGCAGACACAAACAATTGAAGGAAAATGTGTTTGTAACCCAGTACACCATTCTGTGTGTTCAAATGCAGAGATGCACTTAATGTTTCAGTTGTGTTTATAAGCTGTCATTTTAAAGCATTTGTAGTGAACCTGGTGATTATAAATGCATATATAGCTTATTTAAACCAGTTCCTCATTAACAACACATATTCAAATACAGAATCCTTGTATTTAATTGCACATCCTAGTAAAAATGTGAATGCATTAGAACTATGTCAATGTTCCTCCTTCAGTATTGTTAAAATTTATTTCTATCACAGATTGCCCTTCTTTTTGCTCTTACAGTCTTCTGAACACAGGTCTGTCTTTGAAAGAAAGGCGAGCAGTCAAGTGACTTTCCATTTTCACTGCTAATTCTGTCACATGGTCGGTTTTGCCATCCTACATCAACCCAGGCACTCAGTCTTCTGGATGTGGGACAAGTTTCCAGTCCCACAGTTCATCAACATTTGCCCCCTGTGAGAGAGTCTGTACTGGTTACTGGGATCCAATCTCACCTGCTTTATACAGTCTTAAGCCATGCTTCTTGAAGAGAGATCACTCAAGCTGTGCCTAAGCGTTCCTATTGTGAGTACAGGATTGTGCATGAGCAAAAGAGAAAGAGCCCCACGTAAAGACAGGATTTAGATACCAAATACCCTCCAGGATAAATCTGAATGGCTCATGCCTCTTCAGAGTAGACCCAGTAATGAGCAAAAGCAATATGACATTTTTATTGCTGTGAGTTATCACCACAGGGATTCTGAGATGCAAAGGGATCTTGGACGGATGTAAGTGAAGAGGGGAGAATGGGAGCATGAGGGAACAGAGGGGAGGTACCCAGCTTGGAAAGAAGCAGGTAATGCAAAAAAGAATTGTTTTGGTAAAGAGAAATAGGCAAGGATAGGAAAGGCAAGAAAAGCAAGAAGACATGTTATTTAGGTGTTTTTCTCTTGAAGGTGAAGGAATTTGCACTGAAGTGTGCAGGAAAGCAGAAGCAAGAACTTTATCGTATGGTTCAAGCCATGAGAGATGAGGGGACTGTTAGCATTTTGATGAGCAAGGAGCAAAGTGAATTATGAAGAATATGTCACCATATTAGGCAACTCCAATGGGAGTATTTCTAAAACAAGTAGTCTACTTTTGACATATGGCTGTGCCTAAAAAGAAGTCTACTCCTAGAGCCCCTCACATTCCTAGATGGAAAGGATCACTTAGAATGCATCAACGAGACCACCACATTTCTTCAGCTGCGATCTCAATGATATATTTCACTGGGACCCTGTATATTGTTATATTGAATATTGTTACAGGACCTGGAGCCCTCAGTCACAAAATGGGGCCCCTGTGCTAGGGTCCAGCAATGCACTTCAGCCAGTGGACTGGAGGAATTTGTGATCTCAAGCAATGCAGTTACATTCACACACTGACATTTGCAGTGCAAGGGTTTATTGTTGGTGGCAGTGAGTAGGAGAGGAAGGGAGGGAAACAATTCCACCCTGTGCACAATGCAAACCAGAAAATTTATGGAAAGAAAACTCAGATACATCCCTGAAACAGGACAGAAGATCAGATTAATCTAGTGTTTTCTCTGTAACTTTTTTTTTTTTTTTTACTCTAAATATGGGGAAATAATTAATTCCTTGTGCTAAGGACACCAATTTAGTAACCTGAGTTAAAATACTGCAGTTAGATTTGCCCACAGATAGGCAGAGAATATTCTACATTACCTATTCCAACAGAGCAGTAATCTCAAATGCATGCTCTCACTGCTCTAATGATACCATTACTATTTTATATTGAAGCTACTATTCTTATAGTAAATTGTTCACAAAATATTTAATGTGCCTATTGCTCATGAAACTTGGATTTAAGTATTTTAATTATGAGAGGATAGAACAGCATGCTTTTAACCCCTGGATAAGTAAATACCTAATATGTAGTAAAATAGGCAGTTTTCAGTAGACTTGTATACCAACTGTGAAGTTGCAGTTCTTTTTCCTCTTTATTACTTATTATTCACATGAAAATAAATTTTTCTGGAGGTAAATGTTTGCTACTGAACACAGATGGAATCAATACAGTCTAGGAGAGTTTACTATAAAACCTGAGTATTTCCCAAACTGTTTCTCTCAGGGAAAAGGGGGAAAAAGAGGAAAGAGAAGAGGGCAGAAATGATTTATCCAGCTCTAGGCCTAGCCATACAATTCTTTATTTCTTTTAATTACATTCTCCCCAGAAGCAAATTTCTCTTTTTATTTTGATGAGCACCTCAGACAAATATTCACAAGCTCCTGGTACCGCTGGAAGAAAACCTTCCTACAAGAAGAGGTAAACTTTATGCTCTCTTTAACATATATTACTGGAAAGGACAATGACCTCATTTAAGTACACGTGGGTAACCTCATAAATAGTGCAAACGCATTATTGTAAGAGTTAACAGATTACAGCCTGATACCCAAGACCTCAGTCTGTTTATTAGCTATTGCTCTGAGCCCCAAGGGAATCTACACAGCGACAACTTCTCCGGTTGTCTGCAGACTTTGTGGAGTCTTTTTAGCCTGGGAGTTTGGTAAGCCCAAACCTCCCAATATCTTTTGAAAACTCAGGTTTGCTTTGTTTTTAAATCAGTAATTACATAACACAAAATCTGATCACTGTTACAGTTTTTGATATCACCTCTCTCTCTCCCATACGTAAAATGCCATTTTAAGACTGAGGAGGAGCAGGCTTTAGAAAGAATTATTTCCTGTATTTACGGGTAAATAGAGCTCTCGTTAAAGACTGGGAGTAATAGCATTTCAGCTAAAGCAAGGCAGGCTCTTCTGCACAGCTCCCACGCATCCCTGCCAATGCCAACGACCTGTTTCACCTCCTGTTATTGCGGTCCCGGGCCCCTGCGTAACTCTGCCAAAACACCTCAGTCCTGACCTGCGACACCCTTTGCTATTCCAGTCCTGGGGCTCCCAAAAGGTTCTGCCAAGACCTCCTTTCTGACCTGCACCGAGCTCCCCGAAATTTCTCTCCCCGAGCCACTTGCGCAGCTTTGTGCGAAGGCTGCTCCAGTGCCCTGCAGTACCTCCTGCTATCTCTGCAGCCCCGGGCCCCTCCATAGCTCCGTAAATAAGCCTCCATCCTGACCTGCAGCAACCCTTGCTATTAGAATCCAGGGGTCTCCTCTGAGTAGAGCCTGCCAATCATTCCAGACCACTGCCTAGGGGGACTGGGGGGGATTTTTCTTCCTTTTTTTTTTTTTGGTGGGGGGGGTAGGGAGGAGAGAGGGAGAGAGAGGGAAAGGGCTGTTTTTAAAGCTTAATAGAATCAATGAAGAATTTAAAGAATACAGTTTAACATGTTATGAAAACAAAGGCTTTGCTCTGGTTCACTGCAGCAAAAGCACATGAAATGACACTTTTCTACTTGTGGGAACACAACGTGGACTGAAATAGAAGGAAAGAGCACATAGGAAAGGATTAGTCAGAAGCAATCAAAGATCCCAATAGACAAAAGAAAAACGTAAATTTTTTTGTGTGTAATTGGAGGTGCAGCCCTGCACAGCTCAGCTCTGCTTCCTTGCAGCATTCACTACCGATTTCCTGTATTCAGCATTTTTGCTCTCCCCATCTTTTTGTATCCTTGCTTGTGTGGGTCATAACCCAGCAAAAGCTGATGAGTCTCACTGAGTTCAAGGGGATTGGTTCACATATCTAACATTACTCATGAAGGAAAAGACGGGCATATTTTGAGGACTCAAACCATGAAGTGTTTGAGATAGAGATTTGTAAGCTTTCCCTGTAGAACTCTATGCAAGAAGACACATCAACAGAAATACTGTCTTGAATTGTAATAATATATAAGATGTCAAACTTTAAATGCATAAATCTACTTTTAGTAATGACATAACTCTTGTTACTCCATGGTTTAGGAAGCAGACATATTTGTGGTTTGGTTTTTTTTTTTCCCCTAAGTCGTTTGTAATTACTTGCCCTACAATCTTAAAATCTTAGCTCTCTCAAACTGGATATTTTTCCCCTCTGATCAGTATCAGCATGTAGAATACTTACTTTGTGTTCATTTCTTACAGCTATAGCATCCTCTTTTATTGTTTCTGAAACAATGTAGTTTTTCCATACTGTCACCCCCTCCT
>VZTL01047477.1:0-13332 GCA_013400535.1 Scopus umbretta
ACCCCAACTGACCCAAGGGACATCCCACACGATATGATGTCTTGCTTAGCATATAAAGCTGGGGGAAGGAGGAGGAAAGGGGGCACATTCAGAGTGATGGCATTTGTCTTTCCAAGTGACTGTTACGTGTGATGGAGCCCTGCTCTCCTGGAGATGGCTGAATACCTGCCTGCCGATGGGAAGGAATGGATGAATTCCTTGTTTGGCTTTGCTTGCGTGCGTGGCTTTTGCTTTACCTATTAAACAGTCTTTATTTCAACCCATGAGTTTTCTAACTTTTATCTTTCTGGTTCTCTCCCCCATCCCAATGGGGGGAGTAAGCAATGGCTGTGAGGCTTAGCTGCCTGCCGGGTTAAACCACAACATACAGTCTGCAGAGAACCAAGAAATATAATTTCTACATTTAAATGTTTACCAGAGTGTAAAAAATTTCAGCACATACCTATGCATCTGAGCAAAATACTCTCGTGTTTAAAAAACAAACAAAAAAACCCAACACACACAACTTACTAATTTTTTTTTTTTCAATCTTACTTGAAAGTCCCCAAGAAACAGGAATATTTCCCCATTAAAAGGCTTCCTCCAAGTCAGATTCCTTCATAAGCCTGGACAGAGAAGTTCAATGCTTCTGGGAGACACTGGGCAGCATTTTTTCCCTGTAACAATGTACTTTAGCAGTGGCTAAATGAACGCACAGAGTCACACACAGCTCAAAAGCCATTTGAGCAGAGTTTTGATGCCAGGGCTACCACCTCCACCTGGCAGCAGGACTGTGCTGGCACGTGGCTGCTGAGCAATTCCGATCCTCCACAGCAGAAAGACAAGAACCAAAAGGGAGTGCCAGGACCATGCTATATGGAGCCCAGCTGCACGCTGACCTTGGTGCAATCGGTTGCGGAGCATGGGAAGGTCTGAGAGCTTCTGTCTCCTGTCGATGAACTGCCCCCAGGTTTTCCCAAAATGGCTCTGTATGTATGTGGAAAACATTTGACTCCATCCAACATGAATATTGGGTGTCTGAACCCCACAGTGAAAAGAATGACTGACACACACCAGGGGTTTGCAGTTTTACAGTCGCTGCAATCCAGCCCCGCTCCATGCATAAAGCAGGGCAGGCACTTCATCCTAGGAGATGCCATCCCCTCCTCCACCCTGGGCTTTCTGGTTCAGTGAGGGCTGACTTTTAGAAAGGCATCAAAATTAATCACCTTCATGGTTGCTGCATTCTTGATTTAATTTTTCTAGCATCCATTCCTTGCTGTGTTATGAATTTAACAGATAAAATGAAAAGCTCTTTTCACTTTAATAACTTTTCTCTGTGTGATCAGGTCAGCCTCTAACTGTTTCCAAACTAAACTTCTTAAATCTCCAGCTACCAGGCATGGTTCCAGATTTGATTTTTTGTCGCCTTTTACCTGCACCAACTTTTACTTGATTTCACCTGATTATGCATAGAGTTGCAAGAAATGCAGAAAGCTGGGGTCCACATGGAGAAGCTACTGTTTGCCACACTGTGAAAAGCTCCTGTGGCCACCAGGTCTATCCTGAAGTCCAGAACATAATGCACTGGGACTGCGAGGTGCTGAATTTGAATTTCTAGAGCTGGCCTGGGACTTGTGTACAAGCTAGAGTACACACTGCAGAGGAAAGACTGCTCACAGGACCTGCAGGACCAGGGAGACACCCCTGCAGGTGCTTTGTTCATGAGGACCGCTGGGAAACCCAGCACCGCAGTTACTCTATGGGCTGCATGGCAGTGTGTGGCTCTGAAGGGACTGAATCTGTCTAAAGGAGATATTTTTTTCTATATCATGAATTATCTCTTTCTTCAGCACCTCTGAACAATATCTGTGTCTCTGGGGAAAGGGAAAACCAGTTAACAGCACCACTGGAGTAGGTATCTTGGCAAGGCAGCACATATGTTCCACCAAGGAGGTGGTATTTGAGACAGCGCATTTTATTCTCACGAAGCCAGAAACACTGCCTGCTACCCAGAAACAAACTTCCCTAGTTAAAAGCACCAAAAGTGTAATCCACATTGGTTTAGGAGGGCACATTCCCTGCTCACCACGGAGCTCTGCTGCAGGTCACGGACCTTACTGTGACATCAACTCCTGCAGTACCTGGTAGGACATGAGCAGACCAAAATCCAACAGAAAGTGGTGGCAGGGAGTTACAGCACATGACCAAAACCAAAGAAACGGGCATCCCTGACACAGAGTTTCAGGCTGGGTACCCTTCTGCAGCTGCCTTCCCTGTGTAGACCTCAGAGTAATATTTACTAAGTTGGCATTAAGCAGGTACAAAGACTGGGAATGTCTATGAACAATGAAAAGCATCCAGTAGCTCCTGTTATTTTTCTTTTTGCAAAATTCTCTCATGCATCTTAACTCAAGTACGTTCTTTATACTTAGCCATGACCTACTCACAAATAGTTCTCAACCCAGACCTCCAGCACCTTCTTCCACATTTCTCTACATGTCAGCAGCAAGTCCCAATTTCATGCAAGATTCACATGATTGCAGAGGGCAGCTGGGAATAGTGGGTGGCTGTTCTGCTGTTGACTCCTTGCCATACATTCACCAGGATAAGACCATCAGGGGAGAACCCAGAACTGGCAATACCAGCCCTCACACTGACTTCTGCAGCATGGAAAGATGTTTATCCCCAAATCTGAGACTCTCAAATACATGGAAGGCTGCAGGTGCCACGAGAGAGCAGTAAGCAAGTATGCTGCTTATGGAGATTTGCTGTACTTAGTGTTTGCCTGCATCACTTTCATTCTCACTGCTAGACAAAACTATCACATGCTACAAGCTTAAGGGACATGCACCACACACACAGATGTCAAACCTACAAGGTTCAGCTTGCTTTTAAGCTCTTTGTGAAGACTACACAGGATATATTTATAATAGAAAACAGATCTGTCAGAGTGCTGTGTCTAAGTCTCCCTCACCCATCCCAGCTCTGCTGACCGAGTCTTGAGGTTCCTGGCTTCACACTCGATTTGCTGAACTAAAATCTATACCAGCAAAGAGGATGACAAGCTACCTCAGTGTGAGCTAACTGCATTTCTCAGGTTTACATGCATGAGAAAAAAGGTACCGTTCCCACCTCGGGGATCTGACATCCCAGTATATTTCATGAAGGACGTACACCGGGCTGAAACACAAATCTGTATGTGAATCTGAAGCTTGAAAGAACGGCATCCTTCCTTACCTGCTGCAAGTCAGCACATCGCTAAATCATAAGGCAGCCTAGAAAGAATAGGAAGATGAGACAAAAGAGCCTGTCCAATTATGCCTGCCTCAAGTGAATTTTATTAGTGGCTCAGCTCTTCTAACAGTGAGTATATATACATACCTGTGTATAGGCAAATGGATCTTGCTTAGGAATTACCCATGCAGGAATAATCCCCTGCCCATCATCAACCTTTGATTTTCATGTTATGTTTTAAAGACTGACTTCAAGGTAGGTGCCTGCCAACTCCGCTTGTATTCTCCAAGAATAAATGCTTATCAGAGGGGGGTTCCCCATTTGCCGAGTTGGAATTAGCTACACCAACAGGGTATCAAACGGGTTGCTGCCTGTCACCATTATCAAAGAGGAATTTGAAATAGAAATGCTAAGCAGCAGCAGCTGAGCACCAGAGCCTGTCAGAGCAAGCGTGACACAGGGCAGCCAAAACGTACAGGCACGGAGGGCTGGAAGGGGCTCTCTGAAGCAGAGTCCTGCCCTCAGCCTCGCAAGGGCCGCAGTGCACAACCACTTTTCTAAATGGATCATGCACCATCTTAACACAGGTTTGAGTTTCAGCCACACTTTTGTTACTGGAAAACTGTTCCAAACTGATGGTCACGGAAACATCAGCTGGAAAACACTGTGGTTTTTAAAGTTATTTGTTGTCAGTTATACCCACTTGTTTGTATGCTAACATGATTCTTTAACTGAAAAGGCTTCCATTCAATCTCTGACTCTTTTCTCTTTTGCCCCCAATCTATACCTTGGATCATTTTTACCCCCTTCTTAATAGTAGTAAAATGTTTTCTGTCATATGTATCACCCATGAGACTTCACAGACTAAAGGGCTCCTCTTAAAAGAAAAAAAAAAAAAAAAAGAGAAAAGAAAAAAAAAAGATACTGCATGTTGATTCTTACAAGGTTTCTTTGAATTCTGCTTCATACTCTCTGTAATACTTTGTCCCATTATCACCACCATCTTATTGAAAACCAAGAAAAAGCATGCATTTGGGTTTGGGCATCTTGAGAGTATAATTCATAGCTGAATTTGTATGACCACATCTACAATATCCTCATGACATACCATTTTCAAGTTTCAAAAAAACTTGCAGTTCTGTTGATCATGTGCAGAAAGTGTTTGTTAACAAGGCTGCTTGGAAACCTCCACTTGCACTTTCATACACAAGTGCATGTCCAGATCCATGGTTATGGAAAGAACAAAATTTTATTTATAACTAGCCAGAAGCCTCAAAGGCATGTTTATTGTGCAAATTAGAAACCATGCCGTAGAGTCATACAAAACATGCAATTCAGCTGTTATAACGTAACCTCAGCTAATTAAAAGTGAGATAAAGGTAGAAAAGTAGGAGATGAACCATAAACTGGGAGAACAAGCCCACCAATACAACAGCAGCTGCCCACATTCTCAGTGCTTCGACCATAAAAACAAGGCTGACAACACGACTTGCAAAGCGCTGAAATCACCCAACAGCACCAGTCATAATCTCAGACACACATTTCCTTCAGCCAAGCATTTTCCCACTATTACTGGTGATAAAGCTGGCATATGAATTAAAGGTTTGAGAAAGGATGATGACAGTAAGGAAATTAATCACACATTAATTTAAAACTTCCAGCTGTCTTGGCATTGTGAAGCCATCACACTGCCACATCCTGGAGAGAAGTGACACACCATTCCACCACAAGGAAATACAGCCTCGTATTCCAGGTGACTGCATCTTAAAAGCTATTAAGTGTTTTCACTGAGTTGCATCAAATCACATTTCAGAGGCCAGTGCTTAAAATTCTAAGTATTAGAAAGCCCCATTCAAAGTATTATAAATTCAGCAGTGGCACTGCAGCAGACAGGGATTTATCTTTCAGACTGCTGTGATCGTTATTAATAATATTACCAGCCACTTTTGTTTTGCTAATTTGGTGCTTCACCTATGAATAAGTGAACTTCATGAAATAAATTACACAGAACACTGTTAGTGTTGTTCTTGCTGTATTAACAGGCATCCATGTATGTAATTCAGGCACAGGTAATCCAGGCTGCACATAATGCCACTGGGCACTGACGGGCTGGCCTGCAACCAAGCACACCCTCTATGGACTCCCTTCTGGATGGCAGTGCAGTTGAATTGGTTAGGAAAGCCTGTGCAGAAGGACAGCAGTTCTCTAATACAGGCCTAGGAACTCCAGAAAAACTGCAAAGATACCTTTCCAATTCTTATCTCCTTCCTGGATGCAGAGATTTGGGGTCTTTTTTTCTTTCTTGGAATAACGATTCTTGAACAGATCAGTCAGAACACTTATTGCTAAAATTAAAACAGCTTAAATTGAATGCAGGACTCTGTCACACGTTGTCAAATGTGCTACAGAAAGGGAGGAGGACAGAAACAACTTCATTGGTACTTTATTGCTGTCCAAGTGAGAGTTTGCAGTTGCAGGGGAAAGAGAAGCCTGAATTTAGGAGTTGATAGGCAGGACTAAGAAGATATGTATATTCTTTTAAAGTCCTTCTCCCAATTCTTTGCTCATCATTTTATTGAGGAAACAGACCTCAGCCACTTGGGACATCTGTTCTGTAATTCCTTTTTCAGAATTCTGAAGTTTCTTTAAAATCCAGGTTTGTTGCCATTTTGGCATGATTTAAAGAGACTGACTATATCAAAATGACTCAGAAGTACGGCAAACCATCTCTCTTTTTTTTTTTTTTTTAAACACTGAGAAGCCCATTGCATTTATGAAAGAAACAAGGGAAACACTGCATTAGGAGTTTTAAAAGGGCCATTATCTGCAGGAAGCTGTAGCAAAGCAGTAATAGTGTCAGTCACTCCCCAGAACTTGCTTTTTCTATCCTTCTATTAACTTTCAATATAAAATCAGAGAAAATTATATTATTAACTTCTTAGCCAGTATATTCTAAGTAAATAGTCGATGCTTGCAGTTAGAATTTCAAGTTCTTTAACTTCAGGAATTTAAGAGGAGGAGACAAGTGTTTTTGTTTCTATGGTCTTCCATTAATTATTGGTGACAAACAACCAAGACCGTGCAGCTGAGATAACTGCTATCTGAAAGGGCAAGATATCCATTGCTCCAAAGGCAGGTCAGCTTTTCCCACCCGCCACCAAGTATCCAGAACGTGCTCTGCTTGCCAAACGTGACACACTGAACCCTGATTTCCAGTGCTATAAGCCAGGCTGAAAACCAGAGCAAACGTTGCAACAGGCTTGATTATATCTCCTCCAACCTAAACAAGCAACAGCTTGCTAAAATATTCCAGTCCTAGTTACTTGAGGGAAGTGAGTGAGTTTCAGATGTCTTCTGACTAGTACACCAGCAAAGGATGGAAAAATACGCAATACAAATAAAAGATGGAGCAGATGTAACTGTCTTCATGGAGCCTGGCACCATGTCTGCAACAATACAGGTAAGGAAAGGAGGAAAAAGGAAACAATTTTATTCAACTGTGTATGGGAAAGACATCAAATCACAAAAGCATAGTCAGGAAGGGGCCTCAAGAGCTCTCCAGTACAACCTCCTGCTTGAAGTGGGACCCTCACCAACACTAGATCATTTTGAACAGTGGTGTTGTCTAGCTGAGCCTTGGGAAGCTCCAATGATGTAAGTAACTAGTGATAAGACAAGAAGAAATGGCCTCAAGTTGCGTCAGGGGAGGTTTAGATTGGATATTAGGAAAAATTTCTTTACTGGAAGAGTGGTGAGGCATTGGAACAGGCTGCCCAGGGAGGTGGTGGAGTCCCCATCCCTGGAGATGTTCAAAAAACATGTAGATGTGACACTTCGGGACAAGGTTTAGTAGTCATGGTGGTGTTGAGTTGATGGTTGGACTACATGATCTCAGAGGTCTTTTCCAACCTTAATGACTCTATGATTCTATGATGGAGAATTGACCACTTTGTTGGGCAGCCTGTTGCAGTGCTGCTCTACCCTCTGAGAGGAAAAGCTGTTCCTAATGCCATCTGATCCTCTATTTCAATTATTAATAGTGAACTTCAACAGTTTCCTCTATCTCTGCATCTCATCTCTGCTAAACTTCTTTATTATGACAGCTATTGAGCAACTGGATGACTAAGGATGGCAGATACTATGACTGTATGCATGCATCGGAGCCCATGTTTAAATAAACAAAAACACTATTTTCAAACATGGCTAATCACCACATCAGTAGACTTATTAATGGGATTCCAGGACATGGCTGAATGCATGTTGCAGCAGCAGGGACTGGCTTCAACAAATACAGAGCTCCATTCCAACCGTATGTCTCAAAGATAAAAGAAAAATTGGAGTGCAATCAAATGCAGTGAATTAAATAACAAAAGAAATTAAACCAATGGACAATATTTTATCTTATACATTGTGTGTGTGCACACGCACCCTGCCACAGTTTTGAGCATGTCAAGAGTTTATGAATCATAGAATAATTTAGGTGATAAGGGACTTTTGGAGGTCATCCTTTCCAAACACCCACTTAAAGCAGGGCCAACTTCGAACTTGGGTCCAGCTCTGAAGCTGGATCAGATTGCCCAGGTCCCCATCCAGTCAAGCTTTGAGTATTTCCAAGGATGGACACCCCACAACCTCCCTGGGGCCCTGGTACAATGTTTGACCATCTTCATGGTAGGGAATTTATTTATTTTTTTAAAAGCCATTATATATTATCACTATTTCCCATGTTGCAGCTTATGTCTGTTGGCTCTCATCCTATCACCACAAACCTGCCAGAAGAGCCTGACTACTGCTCTATAACCTCCCACTGGGCAGCTGAAGACAGCAGTAAGGTCCCCCCTTTAAGCCATCTCATCCTAAGGCTGAGCAAACCCAGATCCCCTGGCCTCTCCTGGTACACCTGGTGCTCCAGAGCCCCCTCACCAACTCAGTACCAGTGTATTGCGTGCCCGTACACCAGTCCATGATGCTGCAAATCCCTTCCTCATCACCTCATCAGAAGATGGTATTCTTTGTTACCTGCCTTAAACAGGAGGGGCTGCACTTAGGAGTGAGTCTCCCTCTCCTATCTTTCAGTTTGTGGCTCTGTGTTCATAAGCATCTGCAAGCTATCTACTGTAAAAGCATAAAGTATGACTATCACTAATGAAAGATGACTTCTTACAATACCTCCAAGACCATATGAACTGTGCAGGATATCAACCTGCAAGTTTATCTCCCTTATACAGAAATATTACTTGACTTAGCAGCCACAGCCCTTCCAAATTAACTTCACTTACAATTATTTCAAATGTTTTCACATCTTGCAACACTAGCCCAGGGAATGGCAAGCCCCTGAACACTGTTATTCCCAGATACCTGGTGCTTGTCATATTCCTCACACCCCTGGCTAGACATCCCATCTTCAATTCATTTTTTAAAATCAGATTTCCACTATTTACTTCCCACCCTCCATCAGCTGTGAGACTAACAGTTCTTCTGCTGTGCTTATTGATGCTTATGAAGTGTACCAAAAAATGTGAGGGTATTGTTACCCTTTCTGAATCATCATATGCTGGTGCTCTAAAAGAAAAGCAATTCAATGGAGCTCCCACTACACAGGACTGCTACACACACTACTAGCATTAAAACACTTTTAAAGACACATCTCACTTCTGTTTCAACACATCGCCTCCATTTACATTCAGTTATTATATTAGTCTATGTACCAAATGAATCCCAGTTGCAACTTCCACTAAGTAATGAAGTAACTGAGCATTTTAGAGCCACAAACAAAAGATTTTGCCTTTTTTGGCTATTCTAAACCAGCCCTTTGTCACTGCAAAAAGAGAGCTTGACATCTGAGATATAAAATGCTCAAAAGAAGGCTGTATCAGTTAATCAAAAGAGAGTGATGACTGCAGCAAACTTTATCAGTTCTGACATGGCAAAATGAGGGCAGGAGACCACTATCCCAGACTGGCGATTCCATTAACTCTTTGCATTACTTTATTTCTATTTATTTTTGGCTGCTCATAGATTATCAATAGCCATGCAGTAAATAAGAAGAGCAGCAGCAGCATGCAGAGCCCACAGTTGTCAAGCCTCAGTTTTCGGGAAACTGCCTTTAGCAACTCCCCAGTCCACTGAACATGACCATGGAAGCAGGAAAAGAGCACGTTCTGCCACCAGCAGCAATCACAGCAGACAGACTTTTTCTCTAACCCCAGAATTATTTTAACTTTGTCCATGAGAAATTTATCTGTTTAGACTCCAGCACCATCAAAAGAACTTACTGCCACGGGAAATAAATATTCCATATGTGTTTTATATAAACAGATCTTTCTTCTTGATTCCTCAAGTGCTCTTTCACTTTCCATTGTATCCAGCTCTTACAGACATTCCTAATTCCCACTTACATGCAGGTTCAAGAGCTAATTCATGGACACTGAGGAGTAAATGTTCAAAACCACATTTGTTACTATCAGATCTCTTGGTATCAACAAAGCAGGTGAGCAATGAGAAGCAGTTACTGGTTTCTCATTCTTTACACACAAGGCATGTGACATTCTTGTTCTTGCCAGTTTGTCAAGTAGTAGTGTTGGTGGCCCGCTAATCTCAGTATGGGGGAGATTTTGGAGAAACATGTGAAGGCGGATGCACTGACACGGGTATTAAAACAGCACCAACGAAACCAGAACATCGCTCCATTTTTTCTCCCTGCCTTCAGAGAAACTGCATTTAATGGTCAGGACTCTCAACTGCTCCCTGATGAGGCTGAACTATTGCTACTTATCAACTTGATAAAGCTGCTTTGATTATACTTTGCATGGCATAAGGGGAAAGCTTAGCGCTCTGTGTAACATGGAGCACCAGCAACAATGAAACCTTTACGGAGGTTTGTGTACGAGTCAGCAGATAAAGATTAGACTGACAAGGACTCAAGTCTGAGCACTGACAAGAGAAACTGTCAATGTGTAACCATCAACTGTGCTCACAACTCTGATTTTCTCCCAATAGTTCTGAGATCCCCAAATGGTAACCAGAGGCAGAATTAATGAAATCTATCACTTACTGGAAGGGTCCTTGATTACCCATCCATCAGGGTGTACAGACATTGGTATTTGCTGTCCTCTCACAATGGCTAACTACTTGCTCCTTGGAAGATGGAAGGGGCTTTGCAGAGACAGCAGAAGTGCCCATCTGCAATCTCTAGGTAATAACCTACATGCTGGAGAAGGACATATGTACCTTGCTTGCCTGGATCCCTAAGACAACCTGCTTTTTGTGGTGCAAGTGAAGGGGTTATTAAATCTTTCAGGTAGAGAGAAATGTTACTGAGACTAGCAGAGCAGCTAAAGTTTAGCCTCTTTGAAGATGAGCCTGGGAGCTCAGGCTGCGAGCCAGCTGGCTGGAGAGAGAGCTGATGAATGCGTTCAGGCTGGGCAAATCCTTTTACTCTAGTGCTTAAACACCTAGGACATGGCACAAAAAAGGGCCTGTCTCACCTGCTGCATCCTCCTGGAGGAGGAATGAGCAACTGTCAAGAAATATGCCCTCTCAAAAGAAAAATATTAACTGTAGAAGAAGCATAATAGCTTCACTGGAAGGCAGGGAAATGAGGGAGCCTGTTCTAGCAATACTCCTCCACAGCAATTCAACCCCTGCACTGAGGAAGCTTCTACCCTGACAAGTCATTCCATCTCGTTTTAAGGTCAGCCACTAGAGACAGAAAGCCTACCCACAGTATGCAGCTAAATACAGTAACTAACATCCATTAGTTGAAGAGCATGGAGCAACAAGGCAGCAGGCTCTGCAGGTGGGAAGGATGAGAAGACAAGCTGGGCGCACTGCCCCTCCTGCATGCCTGGGGAGGAGGAAGCAGGCGATACACTGGGTGCAGTAGCAACCCCAGACAGGTAGCACCATCATGGTCTATTACCTGTAAATACGTAGAAACGAACGACAGCTCAAGGTGCAACAACCAAGGTGTATTAGTGGCATAATCCTCTGAATTTTTTGCTATCAAGTCAGTGGTTAGCTTCCTATATTTTCCATGTTTCTAATAGAATTCAGTGGCCCCAACAGTAAACTGCATCATGCTAGACTGCAAGCGTACACACAGGAATACTGCTAGGAACTGTCACAAACACTGCTTAGTGTTGGAAACCTTGGCTACTCTGAGAAAGCAAATGAGCAGAACAAAAAACACCCAACAACTTCTCCAGCTACGTGGGAGACGGCTCAGATGAACAGTGGGTGAAACTACAGGAGTGGAGGCTTTCACAGGAAGTCTAAGCAGTCAGGAAAGGCTGGATGAGAATGGAGGAAAACAAGGTGACAATGACGACAGAATTAAGTTTATCTTGCTTAGGAAGGAAAGAAGGAGCAGTGGCAGCAGGGAGGGGGAGAACATGAGAACAGCTTTCAAGGATCAAGATGAAAAGGAAAGTAATTTCTTCGCATGTCATGCAAATGGACAAGAATTCAGTCACAAAACTGCTAAAAGGAGTTTAAGGTTAGGATGTTTGGGGTAAACTCCTATACTGCGCTCCCATGGTATAAATGTACTGACAGTTAAAACACTGGAACAGCTTGCTGTGGAAATGGTGGGCTCTCCTCTCACCAGAAGTTTTTAAGAACATGCTAGACAAACATCTGTTGTGAACAGCTTAGAGCAATCCCATCTGAGTAGAGAAAGGAGGGACGAAATTATCTTCTGCCACTATTAGAAGTCTTCTCTCCCTTTTCAAAGTTCAAGGACCCTAGTTCTATTTCAAATCTTGCAGAAAAGTTTAGTCATGGCCACAGCTGTAACCTCTAGGCTGCAGTGTACCTGCAAGAGGACAGCTAAGACAAGCAAACTAAAGCTCCTGCAGCTACAGCTCTGCCAGGGACTCCCCCACCCCTCTGCTCCATGGGGATGGAACTATTTGGCACTAATGCGTAATGCCCTCATCAGACTGTCAGGTATTCTTTTAACGTAGACACATTTTACCTGCTCCAGAAGATGACAGAGCCCCAGCCCGGAGGCAGGCAAGCCTGCAGAGCCTTCCAAGCTGCCCGAGCCGACCCGCGTGCTCGGCAATGCCCCTTGCAAAGGGCAGACCCACAGTGAGCGTGTGGGCACGTCCGCAGGCAGCCTGCCTCCCGCTGTATGCTTGAAACAGACTGCAGCCAGAACAACCTCCGATTTGTACTAGATTATAGGAACTGTTTATGAATTCATAGCACTGTATCAGACTACTAAATCTATAAACTATGCAGGTAAAACTCCTCAGCAGCGTAAGAGATTACTGGGCTGGAGGGGAAAAATTTTGAATGCAAGGAATCACATTAAGGCTTCCCCATATTTTAAAAATAAGCATTTAAAACAGTAATGTTTTGAACTACTCGTTTGCTGTTTATCTTAATTCTAAAGTAGCTATCATTTTAACTTAAAACCAGCAATAGCTTAACTCTTTCAGGCCTAGTAACTGGATTTTCCACAAGCTTACCACCACTGCTGATTGTTAATGCTCTTGAGTTCAACAGCGGAGGAAAAAGCTCCTGCTTTCAAGATATTTAGAACCAAATTTTGGCACAAACTTTCTCATCCCATAGGAACTAACAGTGCCCACGTTATTTCTTGTTTTTAAGGCTGCTGTGGCATAATCTCAGTCTCTGGATCCATTTGGGTTTGCCCCGAACTCAGGTACTTTGACCTGGACGAACCAAGGGCAGCTTCCCGTGACAGTGGGCAGCACAGACTTGTCACCCGCAGCTGCCAGGACACGACTCCCTCCCACTCATGCCTAAGGGCTCCACTCTCACAGTCCTCTGAGTCCTCCACAAAAAGCACAGCAGCATCTGCTTTTCGTGATTTTGCTAGGGCAGCCATTTTCCCTGAGCAGTATTTTCGTGAGGCTAACTCAGGGCCTGTTTGCCACTTGGTGAAATTCCCAATACAACCTGAATCTGTTTAATTTTTAGCATGGCAAAAAGACCAACACTGTAGTGCCCTGAAGTCCTGACCTGAGACTAGAGCTTATTATTCAATCAGGAAAAGAGGACGAGCATGAGGATAAGCAGTTCTCCAAGATGGAACTAAATCAGAATTATAACGAAATAGGGTTTGGGGTCTCCCCCCCACCCCCC
>VZTL01047477.1:13372-31270 GCA_013400535.1 Scopus umbretta
CCCGCTAGCTAAGAATCCATGGTAACAAACCCGCATAAATGGTCAGCGAAGGCAGATAAAAGTCAGAGTTGTCTAATTTAAGGCAATGCATTTTGTAGGGAATAATTTGAACCAATCATATACTTTTCTGGATTCTAAATTAACTGTAACCACTAGGGAAGGCACTGGACATAACTACCTAAGCAGATGTTTTCAGTGAGCTGCTCAGTGAAGGCATAGTCATAAAAGGAAACAAAACATTTGGAAGTGCATAGAAATGGATGTGGAACAATACAAAAATACACTATTGTAAAAAGGCAAGAGAATTTCTAAGGCAAAATAATCTAATACCTGCATCAACCATAACTTTGCCCTTGTACAACAGGGTTGACAAAATTCTAGAGAACTGTCTCTGAGAAAAGACTGAGCTGGGTGCTCCTGTGTCATACTTGCAAGAGAAACAGTAGTTCAACTGAATGTAAAAATGATATATTCAAAACAGCAAGTCTTTTGTTTTAATAGCCATACAACAGATAATTAACCTCGAGTAAGCGAGGTGCCCCAGAGCAGCAGCAGCAGAAGCAGGAGGCTTGGAGAATCTCCTTACAGAAGAACAGCTTAGGGCAGAAATGGCATTAATCATGGACCTCACTGTACTTTATACTATAATAGATGTATATGAATATTCATAGATTTTTAGGACTGAACAGTCCACTCTATCATCCAGTCTGACCTCCCTTTTGACATAGGATGTGTTTTAGCTAGCTCCTCCAGCCTCTGGTCCTTATCAGGCTTTTCTCTGCTAGGTCAAAAGAGACTGCTTTACATTAACTAGCTCCCCATTGTCATACAGAGACTGTAAGGAGGGTGTAATGCAAATTATGGCTCCGCAAGATCTGGTGCTAAAGTACTGAGCTCAGATCTGAGTGTCAGGAATGAAATAAACCCCACAGTTGCATCAAATAATCCAAGAGGCCAGAAATGGAAAACACTCTCCCAGTGCCCACAGTAGGTCAGGAAATCACGTATCAGTCCTTCTCCAGACCCCTCATTTCAGGCTGTCACTGCACTTTTATGAGGCCACCCACAAATGCAGCGTGGGGCCTTCCATGATGCAAGTCAGCAATATTTTTATGTTGCAGATGATGCAATCGTATCGCTCCCCATTAGCTAATGCTTTTGGAATGGCAGTATGTTCAAGCCATGATATGTTTTAATCAACTCTGGACCAAAAATACACAGGAAACAAACAAAAACTTTTTTTTTTAAATTATTCTCACCTCTTTGACACTGAAAGAAAAAAAAGAAAGATTTGTATTCCTAATTTTAACAGGGTTCAGCTTTTGGGTGACCCCTTCCTGGAAAAGGTTAATTCTCATGAACTGCATAGCTTAAATATGGCTCAACACAACCATTAAGATACACCCAGAAAAGAGCCTTTCATAAAATAAGAACCTAAAACTTAGTATTTTATTTTTAAAAGTATCTAGTTTCCAATGGTTTGTATCTCATTACAGGTTTTATGGAAATGAAGAGTAGCAATTCCTACTTTGATGCACTTTCCCTCAGATGGATACCTCTGTGGCAGAAACTGATAAAAAAAAAAAAAAAGTCTGCTTCTCTGTTTAAGAGCTAGGCAGTAACTGAAGCCCTTCCAGTGAACTCTGGAGAGGCAGGGAAGAGAACGGGAGACTCATTCCTGTATNCCCCCAGAGTGGTAACCCTGGGCAGAAAATCGAAAAAAAAAAAAAAAAGTCTGCTTCTCTGTTTAAGAGCTAGGCAGTAACTGAAGCCCTTCCAGTGAACTCTGGAGAGGCAGGGAAGAGAACGGGAGACTCATTCCTGTATCACACCCCATAGCTGTGGAGAATCTGTGCCTGCTCCACCACCTCTACCGCTGTGCCCAGCAGAGGTGGGAACCACGCACTGGGACATCCAGCACATTTACACCTCTTAGTCAAGAACAAAAGCAGCCACATTTTCATTTGTCACTGCACATTTCCTGCCAAAGCAGCAGAAACTGCATCCTCAGATATTAATGACAGCTGACAGATAAATAGAGAAGAACAGTATACTGCTTTACAATGCTAGCTCCCCTCTGGTGCCTGATCTGTAAGTCTGTCTGCCATTCCCTGAGCCAAAGCAGGGAAAACCCCACTGGACTCAGACAGGACACAAATCCAGTAAAAGCACTTGGTGACTACAACGTACAGCTAAGCAAGTTACAGCACTACAGCACTTGTTTCCTTAAACAATAGTCTTGTCAGTGAAAAAACTAAATTTCAACAAGCACAGGCAAAATTCGGTTCAGAGGAGCCTAGAACAGATCAAGTCTGACCTCTGAAGTGGCAACTGAGTCCTGCTCATCAGGGCCCACTGTGCAGGGAAAGCCCCCTCCTCTTCACTCTGCTGCCTCTAAGATCCTGAATTTTCTCTCCAGCTCATTAAACAATGTTGTAAGGAAAGGGCTGCAGCGCATACTGCCAGTTCAGGAATATATTATCAGTATTGGAGTCCACTCTAATAAACAACAGCCATCTGCCCCCAGAATTATAGATGCTCAGAAACACAGTTCAAGTTAAAGGGCAACCACTTAGGTCAGAGATCCGTAGTGTGGAGGAGATCAATCTTGGCACTATGGAGGGGTAAAGGAGTAAACACCGGCAACACCAAACAGTGGGATTCCCACAGAAGCTGCAGGCTGGACTAGCTGAAGTATTTAAATAAATACATATGGGATACGTGCATCATGAAGTGGAGCTTGTGCCTTATGTAGAGAGATCCCAAGTATGAAACTTGTGTCCTCCTTCAGATCTCACCTAGCTTGCTGATTTTTCTTCTGCTGATGTTGTGCAATGAAGGAGTTCATCAATACAGGAAAGAAAAGCTTCAGTCCTGGAGGCAGCATGAGCAGAAACCCTTGACAGCATTAGGAACTCTGTAAATCCCATACTTTCCTAGCCATAGCCTTCCATTACTTTTTTCTGTTACATTTGTTATAGTAAAAAATGTTAAGGTTTAATCTCTGAGTGTTCACTTCTGTTTAAGCTCCATACAGACCCTCCTAAGGCTACAAGGAGGTAGGGAGGGGGCCGACAGACAGGACATGATGGACACAGAATGAAAACAATCTTTGCATCTGTGACAGACACTGGGTGGTTTCTTCAATGCTGGCAGGAGTCAGCACAGGCAGGCAAGATGCCGCTGCTGCTCCAACAGAGCCAGCACAAGTCTGGACCCGAGACCCATGGGACTTGAGCCTGGCACCGCAACCCTCATTCCTCCTCAGAAAACACCAAGGCTTTAGGAAAGGGCCAGAGAGAGCCAGCTTAGGTTCCCGAGCAGGACCTCTACACAACTGAATAAAACTAACAGACCCTAAGATGCCATGAAAGCCCACAAATGATTTAAATTATGTCCACCAGCAAGAAAGCTGGCATCATTTTAGGGGGAAAAGACAGCAGATAGAGTCTGTTCAATAGCAACACTCCTAGATTCAGCAATCCACAGTGCATTTTACCTATGCACGATCATGGATTATCAACAGTCTGGAGAGCTTTCTCCCGCCTTGGACAAGTCTACAGCAAAAGGGGGGTCTGTTAAGAGAGATGAAGTACACAGAATAGAGACAGCTTCACCTGCTCGTGCTACTCCAGTGGGTATGGAGCAGGCAATTGTGCTCTACCAGGAAGCTTTGTTTGCTTGTTTGAAGGAGCGATGAATGTGTCCTGGTTTACACAGAGGGCAGAAGTAGTTAATACAGGACATGTTCAGCAAGACTTTCCAGTAAAAACCCTTTATGAGTACAAACAGGGCTTTTGCAACTTTGGAATCTGGTAGCCAATCCTTTTTTTTAAAAAAACACAAGAGTTTCAACCTGTGTAGAGCTCTAGACTATATTAATAGCATGAAACACTTCTTCAAAAAAGAAAAATCAAAGATATTTTATACAGAAGGAATAATATTCTATATATGCTCATTGCATGTGCTGGATGTGTTTTAAAAGTATAATTCTGCCATACTGATTCTTTTTGCAGCCACTAAATAATTTGTTTCGGGCTTAGATGTGCTGTGCTTGGTTTCAGCACATGGCACATTACAGACAGGTCATAAATACACCAAAATCTCCAATTTCTGCGATCGTAGAGTGGATTTTGTAGTTCCTTCATTTCCCATCTCCACTGTGTCCCACCTCCCCCATCAAACACACTATACAGCTGAGCTGCGTCAAAACCCACCAGCAGACTTGTCCCAGTCCTACACTCTGCCACGGTTTTACAGCCATCTTCAGCAACGCAAGCAGCCCAGACCAGGGCTCTCCAGGCTGGAGAAGCCACGGTGATGGGACCACCTGCCATTTCTGAACAGCCCAAGCCACCAGAGGTATTTAAGGAAACCCAACAGCCTGTGTCTCACAAGCAAGCAACTGTAACTTGGGCTGTAGAACCTGCAGTAGGAAACTTCAAAACATAGGGCAAGGACAGATCCTCTGGAAAGGAGAAAATTCAAGGCCAGGCATCCAAGCTAATTCCTTTTAGGTGACTTTATCTTCACATATACACTTGCTGCACAAAGTTGTAACAGAAGTTGCCAGAACAAGCCTACGCTGGACTCCGGTGCAGGACCAGGGAGATGCAGCTGCCGCTTCTGAGTGACCTACACCACCTCCCCAAGCACAGCCCCCCTGCAGAAACCACAGAGACCAGCAAAGCTGACACCCTGGGGTTCAGAAGGGAATCAGATATTTAGCAAGATTACGCTATCTGCTAATCTGATTAGCCCCAGAGACTGCAGATAAACATAACAAAGAACAGCCGGACACCAGCTGTAAAACCCATCCAGTCAAGCAAATAACACAGCTGCCCAGAAAAGCTCAGCATCTGGGACCTGTCGCATGCAATGCTTTTAGGGAAATGACAGACTCGCTGCTCTCACGTTAGACATGGGGAAATGTGTTAATCTGTTTACCTTAAATGGATTTAACCTCAATCTGAAAGAGAGAGGACTGACACAGATATGTATGGCCAAGACGCTCCAGCAGCAAAGCGTGGTGAATGGGACGCAGCAATCCTCGACACCATTTACACAGGCTCGAAGGATCAGACATGACACAGGTCAAACGAGAAACATTAAGAGATTAAACAAGCACATTTATAATTAGGTGTAATGTTGATTGTCTTCTGCCCCTGAAATGATAATCAGCTACCACATCTAATCGCTGCAGCCGCCTGAGCTTTAGGCTGATGCTGACAGCCTCCGCAGCCAGCCCCTTCCCAGCGCAGGCAACATGCACAGGGCTGGGGGCTTGGGCTGGGGGTTTGGCATAGGGAGGAGGGATTTAAAAAGAAAAAAAAAAGAAAAAAAGAAAAAAAAAAACAAAACAAAAAAAAACCACTAAAACCAAACAAAACCAAACACAACCCCGAGATAGATATATAGATATATAGATATAAAAAATATTAGCAGAGAACCTACTATGCCTTCCTAAGAGGGAACGGGCTGCTGCAAGGAGACAAAAAGCCACCCGACTCACCCACCACACACTGGCTGCTACTTTTGCAAGCGCAGTAGGGAAGGCGAGGGCATTATTTAACGTGTCCACTTGACATTTTTAAACACAGGAAAAACAAGAGCAACTTGCTCAAGGACTGCATTCATCACTGCCTGCCAATTACAGAAACAAAACTGATCAGTCAGGAGAACAAGCGGCACCCCAACTCAGCAGACCGCCGCCGCAGAAGCACAGGCGTGCGCTCTTTGAAGCGACCCTTCAGATCAACAGGTGTTATGGATATAGAAAAGCAGGCATAGAGCTCTCCAGCAACTCTGTGGCAAAGCACTCCTTTCCCTTCCTAATTAGCAAACACTCTGCAGGCAACCTCAACCTTCCCAACAGCTCTCACTTGAACTTTTTACTATCACATCAGGTATTATTTTTTTTTCCAAATTCGCTCCAAGATTGTCCAAGATTGAATTCTTACTAACACTCATCTGTGCTGAGAGACTCAGCTCATCTCCCTCCACTCAACAGGAAAGAGGAAAGCCTTTATTTCAGGGTGACTCAAATTTGAGAGCAGAAATGAACTGGGGCCAGGTGACTCCCCCACTGTCAGAGGCAAGGTCAGCCCAGTGGCATCACCACGAAACCTGGCACCAGCAGCCAGGACAAGGCACAGGATCACCAAAGACAAGAATGCCCAAGGGGTCACCAGGAGCTCAACACTCAGCCCATTATTTCACAATGTTTTTGGGATGCAGGACAAGAAGCAACAGTGTTTGAGGCCAGCTCAGGAACGTGGATATCCCGACAGTGTTGCAGGCTAACTCTAGAAAGCGGCTATCTCTTGAATGCAGACCAAGGAGGACTTGGGGTCTACCGGAGTTCAGAACAACAGGGACACCCAAAGGGAAAAGATAAAACAGTTCCAGAGAAATCGTGTAAAATATGCATTTTCTATTTTTATGGCAAACATGACTAGTTAGTAGTATTCAAATGCAATTATGTAGAGGCTGATCTATAAATAATGCAAAGCCCAGAAAGGAGAGATCAACACTCATTTACAGCATACCGCATGCTGCACTGAATAATATTATGCACCAGCTTCTGCCATCCCCATAAAAAGGAAATACGGTCAAAAAGCTGAGAAAGGAGAAAACAATCTCCCCTATTCCTCCTGCAAAACGGAAGACGGTATCTAAACCAAAGTAAAATTTAAGGTAGTTCTCTTCTGTACTACTTTTGTAGGTAGAAAGCTTTATTTCTGCATTTCCAACTCACCTGCTATTTTCACACACATTTCCAGAAGCTGCAAACAAGGTATCAGGGAAATACACCACCTCTCACCCCGCTGCAGTGTGCTCTGAGTAGATGACATACAGAAGCTCACAGCATGAACAAAGTTGTTTCCCAAATTTCTGATGCGAAGTGTCTTAGTCCATTGCACAAAGGATTGAATAATTTAAGTTGGAAGGGACACGTGCAGGTCAGCTACTCTAAGCTCCTGTGCAGAGAAACACTAACTTTAAAGTAGTGCTTACAGTTTAAAGCAGGTAGCTCAGGACCTTGCCCTGCTGAGCTTTGAGCATGTCCACAAATGAGACCCCAAAATCTCTCTTGTCCCCTGTTCCAACTGGGCACCACTCTCACCATCAAAAAGTTTCCCTGTATAACCAATTATATCAACCCGGTTGCAACATGTGATTTTTGACTCGTTTTTCAGTGTGCACCTCTAGGAGGAGAAGCATTTCCATTTTCCCCCAAAAGACTTCCACTTCTTCATTGCAACTACTGAATTCTAAAACAGTTCTTTGATTTAATTTTTTTTAATTTATTCATCTAATATCCTTACAGCAACAATACCTTCCCACACATCCTCTCTGCACAATCAGATTTATGCCATTTACATTGAAAACGAACATCTTTTTTCCCTACTTATAGCTCAGTTAGCTTTGTTATAATGCAGTTTATAAAATTACATTTAATGGAGAAGGGAGCAGGGAATTTGTTTATTTCTGAACTGTGATGGCTAATGGATGGGGTGGGAATAATGACAGGATATATATTATGTTATGGTCGAACAATACAAGTAGAGAATACATGACCTGATCATTTTTATCCTTCATTAAATGGTCTATTGAGCTGCTTTTTCTCCTTATCAGCTTTTAAAAGAGAAAAAGCATAGCAAAAAAATAACATATTACTTCACAGTGCAAGATTAGTCTTAATTAAAGCAAAAGTTACTCATCAGTTTCTTAAATTCATTAGTAATAGCTGAAAATGTATAAAAAATAAGCAAATCAGCCTAAGGAGACTAACTGTAACTAGCTGTGGTAACTACCTTCCTACATAAGCGCTGTGGCATTTTAATTCCCATGTCTGGAAGGACAAATAAAGTCTGTGCCACGCTAAGCATCCTTGCCAAGTCCTTCCTCCTCCCAGTGAGCCAAAAACAGAGCGGGAAGCAGAATCCAAACATCCCTGCTCGCCCAGCCAGAGCAGTGTCACCAAAGCTACATCGGCTTTTAGAGGCTCTTTTTGGCTTTTCCAAGAAGAAAATGGGTCCATATCAAACAGGACCACTTGAACTGCCATTCCTGGTTTTGATTTACTTTCTTCAAGGAAGAAAATAGATGGGCTACCAATAGTTTCATTTGTGTTTGAGACAAGGCATTGTAATACGCCATGGACACATGCCTGGAGCCCTGCCTAGGGAACGGGTAACGAGGAAAGAAGTTCCCAAGGGACACATGGAGAAGGGTACCCTACCATGCAGCTCACCACAAGGGGAATCCCAACCGAAATGGAACAGCTTCTGAGGCTGCTGGGTTGAACCAACCTCTCTGGAAAGTCACCAACATGTAAAAATCCACAGGAAACAAACAGGTTTGGAGATTAACCAACCCATACAGCATGCAAACTGTCTCCAGTGTAAAGGAACACATGACTGAAATAGGGAGATAAAGAAGGAATGGGAAGGAAACCGGATTAGGCCCCTGGCCTAATGCTTGAATATTTTAATTTCCTGTAGGGAAAATGACTGATCCTGGCCAGCATTGACTGATAACAGGCTGGCTATTACGGGCTTATGGAGGTTTCAGATCCAGATCACACATCCCATTAACAGAGACAATAAATTAGTCTCACTTTCCATGACACAGTGCACAGAAATACAACTCACATGTACAAAGGAGACAAAGTTCCTTTAATGAGAAAGAGTGCTAAAACATTAGCAATACAAAAACATGCAAGTTTGCATGCAACAACTTCAAAAGAGCAGAAATGAATACCACTGAAAGAACATGCATTTAGTTTTGCAGAAAGCACCAAAAGGGAGAGTTTCTTCCCTAAGAAGCTCCCCTACACTCAAGTTTCTTCTGTTTCTGCCAAGTATGCTCACATGGCAACTGAAAAAACATATGTGGCATTTGATTTCATGATTTCAGAAGTCTGTATACTTAAAGGAAAGTTTTCCCAAGAAAGTGCTTAGATAAAAGTCCTTTTCTGTTGTTTAAGCAAGAATGCCACTAGTCAAAGTAAAAACATGGAGCTGGCTGATGGGCAAAGTGCCGGCACTTTGAAGCACTGCAGAGGTCACATCGTGGCAGCGAAATCCTGCTCCATAAGCTTTGATGTAGAGCAGCTCACAGAAATATCTTTGTTATTTCACCGAAGTGCATTGCTGCTGAAGCCTCTTTCTTATCCAGTGTTAAATAAGCTGGTATTGTTCTTTAGTATTAAAAAAGAACAGATTAGTTTCTTTGTCAGCATTTCAGACAAACGTGCAACAGGCAACACGGAAGGTCCTGTGAGGGTCTAAATCGAGTTTGCATTCATTAGGCTATCAGTGACTTCCAAACAAAAAAAACAGTCAAACACAGCATAAATTCAGCTTGACCTCATGCCTGCCACAGCACTAGCACAAAGCCAGGGTAAGAAACCCAGCATTCAGAGATCAGGTAATGAGGTGAAGGTGCAGAAGCTCACCTTTTCACTCCACCTCCTTTTGCTTTTTACTTAAAAGGCTTTCTCTTTATAATTTAAATTATGTAATTTATACCTGCAGAAACACACACTGGAGTATTTTTTTACATGTCTCTAGTGAAGGTTAAATACTGGAGAGAAAGTTTAGGTTTGGTTTTAAAATACTGTGGAGATCCCCATAAAACAAGTTCTGAAGAAAGCCACGACAGTGGTTTGAATATCCTGAATGCTGAGAGTCGAGAAGGAAGAACATCTGCACCCATTTTTATGATCCACTCAAACCTTAAGTGCTTTCAAACATACAGCAGCTACGACACTGCTTTAGATTTAAAAGACGCAAGTCTATAAACAGCCCACATCACGATCTTCTCAATCTATCTAAAATTTCCTCCACTTATGTTTACCTCATCCAGTTCCAGCAACAAACCCTTCAATTCCCCAGTCTCCTCCACCTTTCCATGAGACCAAGAGCTGTCAAAGTGCTAAAACCTGACCAAAAGCTGGAATAACTTAAATGACTGAATCTACTCTACCCCCAACTGGCTGCCAGTACAGAGTCCTCAAACACCACCTGCCCAAACCAGCCAGATTCCTTCCCCCTTAAACTCTTCCGGCTCATTCATGATTTTTTTCCTTTTCACTGAACTCGTACAGCTGCAAATGCACTCCTATAATGCAATGCCCAAAACAAGAAGACAAGAATTTTCTTGAAACATGGAGGAAGTTGGTGGGGGAGCGCAACCGGCACCAGCTGCCCATCAGCATTCAGGGCACGCAGCTGCTCTCGGTGGTATCCCTGGAATTCAGCTTGGCTGGGGAAAAAACAACCATCACTGCTTTTTTCTGGAATTTCACCTAACCACTGTAACATGCCTGTGTAGTTCTGCCCAAATTCTTACACATTTTTAAATCATTTCAGTGAAACAGTTAAAGCTCAACGTTTATTTCATGGGAGTGCCCTTGTTTGCACCTCTGCCTTTGCTGCCATCTGTCAGGCTTCCTCGCTGAAGCTTCTTACAGGGAAAACATCAGTAATGGCAAAACAGCAGGAATTTAGGCAGCCAGCCACTCCCTCCTCCTGCCCTTAAAAGGTTTGTGTCTGCATAATTTTAACAGGGATCCCTTTTTGCTCCGACACAGACGCTGAGCACAGTATCAGCCACATCCAGATGGTGCCAGTACTTCAATACTCCATTTTATGTTTTTTCCTCTAACCACTGCAAGGCCTCTTCATTTTCCACTTCCTTCTCATCACCCACCCAGATATCCCATGGCTGAGGCAAGAACATGCAGTACAGCGCCATGAGCCCAGCTGTTAAAGCAGAACGCCCCAAATCAAACGGGATTGCAACGAGCACCCTGTCCCCATGCACACACACAAACATTAACAGACTCGCAAACTCCCCTGGCTGCTCATACACAGGCTCCTCATGCTCAGGAGAAAATAAAGGAATTAAGAACATGTGTTATCTCAGGTTCTCCTCTGTTTCAGTATCAGGAAGGGCTCTCTTGCCTCCCCCTCCACATTTCAGAGCCAGTCCCGCAGACAAGCCTCACACACCATTTCAGCACAGTCCACCACAGCTCTCACAGGACCATTATCCTCTTTTTTTTTTTTTTTAGAATGGAAAGACTTTGAGTAGGACTGCCTGCATTACATGTTTTCTGAAGTGCTAAGCACTTCACTTGAGCTATGAATCATCAACAGTGACAGCAGCAGAAACATCTTGTCATAAGCAATGAAGAAACTTCAAATTAAGTATCCCACCAAATGATTTACAGAGATTGCCAATCCACAGTCAAGAGGGCTTGCTTATGAAAATCATTTATAATTTTAAAATGATTGCAGGGCAAAATATAACTCCCCAAAGAACTACAAAACTGTTAAATCACAAGAAGCAAAGGGGGAGGAGGGAGGTGAAGATGGGAGACCAGCATGTCTCAAGCACCTCTTGGAGCTCAAAAATGCAAACATTTCTCACATACCTGTAAGGTGATCCATCTGCAAACATGTTGAGTAAAGGTATTTAAATTTCCCCAGGCAGATGCAGCTTTTCCCTCCTATTCACCCTTTTTGCAGCTTAAAAACTTCATGCTCACAGCCCAGTCTCAATCTCTCTGTATTTTTTATCAAGTCGCAGAACCAAAAGCAGCTCTTCATTGCTCTTCCGAGGGATTTGTAATACGCACCTCAGCATTAACATTCACATGACGGCACACACTAGAGACAATGTGGAACTTTTTGTAATCTGAAAGTTATGTGCTTTTGTCCCTTTTGGAAATGCTCTCATGATGTAACTGGAGCGGCAGAGTCTTCTGCATTTCGGTTACATTTTATGCCCTTCCTTTATAGTGTACTCGCTCTATAGATTTGCGCCCCATTCACAATTAGGGGCACCTCCATGCCTGCCTGGAATTCAAACCTCCGGGACACCAAAAACTGCTTTAACCATGAGACCTTTCCCTCCCAGAGTCCCATGTCCCATTCGTTACACTCCTTCCAGCTTCTTCAGAAAGAAAAACAGGCAATTCACCAGTGTCCTTCCCCGCACACAGACCATTCATTCCCAAAGCCCTTCTGTCTCCTGTACTGAATGAAACGGGTATTACATGCAAAGAGGACTGCTATCGCATACTTAGAGATCTCCAATCACTCAAAACCCACAATTAGGCTGGAAATGTGTTGGTTTCCTTGATTTCGCTGTAGCCAGCTTACACACATACCCAGGCTATGTATTCTACATCATTAAAAATAACTTTACATAATCATAATATCTTGCTGCCTCTAACTATAATCCAAAACCAGAAGTTCATGTGCTGACTGTTTTGGACCAAATAAAAGTACTCTTCTGGTTTCTGAGCCCTTTCACCTGCTTTCAAACCTCTCCACAAGGAATGGACATCTCGGTGCTGCTGGGTCTGGCCCCGTCATCTCCTGGGGAAAAAAATCCCACCCATGTATGGTCCTGGAACTTGAGTCCTTGTAAAAATGTTGTGTCTTGGGAGAAATTTTATTTGTTATTCACTATCCAAAAGAAGCAATTTCCTTTTCTAGTAACACGTCCAAGTGCAGCAGGCGCTAAAAGGCAGCAGAATAAGTTATTTTAGGCATGTGCGTATGCGTGCAGACTGACCTTCCAGTACACAGCCTAATGAAGATCAGAAATCATCAAGCACCCTGCTACAAATAACCTAAAACCTGGCATGTACGCTTAGTAAAATGTTCAAGTGACTTCAAAGACCTCTATCAATACAGAAGAGAGCTGCATTAAAATTCTGAGCCTTCAAATCTATTAAGCATTTCCAAACACAGGAGGACGAGTACCAGGATTTGTTCAGCCGCCCTCACTGCGTTGTTCTCAGGAAGAGAGGGTTAGCTCACTCAGTCGGCACACAGCCGGCACAGGTCCCTTCCATCAGCTCAGCGATTTAACACAGTCAGTAAATCTAAACTGGTTTTGGTTTTTTGGTTTTGTTGTTTGTTGTTTTTTTTTTTAATCGCATTTGTAAAATCACTGTTTTAACTTGGTGAAAACCAACACATTACACGTCCGAGGGGCCACTGGCACTGAAGGGATCAAATCACGTTTCCCCCAACAGGCACCGCTGCGCTTTGGTCCTGGACACGGCAGAGCCGGGAGAGGGACGGTGCAGCTCCAGCGATGCACCAGCAGCAGTACGGATATCCCACGTGAGCTTTGTCTTCTGCACCGTGGCCAGGCACCGATCGCAGAGGTGAAAGCCCCGTCCCCACCGCTGTGGCCTGTGGTCCCGGCCGGAGGTGCTGGCGGTGCACAGTGTGGTTCAACAAGGGCTGTCCCGGATGACAGAGCTCGGTGGAGGGGAGCGGTGAACACACACACGGGCTGGTAAATGGGATTCATTAATCAGGCTCCAACTGCTCCACTTCACTAGACAGGAGCTCTTTATAGACACTGCCTCATTTATTTATTTTTTAAATGCCTAGATTAGTTTAGTGTGAAGCTGTTGAGAGATATAATTTGTCTGAGCAGATGATCTATAGATCATTGAATGAACACTAACCAGGATCTCGCAGTCCACAGGAGAAATCCACCCTGTGCTCTCCCATGGCTGCAGAGCAGGAGAGATGAACCTGTTTTCCTAAAATTTAGCCACATGCACGCCATCCTCAGCAGCCTGGAGGTCAAAGAGTTGGCACCTCTTATAACACGCTCAGCCCTGACTGTGGGCAGAGCAGCAGCCTCTGCTTATGAAGAGCAGGGCCCTCAAATCAGAGGGAAATCGGCAAGTGATAACTAACCTGGCATTCAGCTGGGGACAGGCATTTCTAACACAAACAGCCTTTTCTACTCGCATCTGTGAATATATGCATATTTAAAAAATAAATTATCTTTCATTCAGATTAGTTACTAGAATATCTCTTTCTTTGCTGAAGCAGATTTGTTCCTATGGTTGTATCTACTGCTATTCTGGGACTTGGTATTGTCTTCCCACTATTGCCGCAGAAAATGTTCAGCAGCTAATTGCACAGTCAAGTCCTTTCACATAATTTTCACTTTGACAAGAGTAATTAAAAAAGCTAAACGGCTCGAGAACCAATTGATTAGGTCTGCAAGCAAAGCTCTGTTTGGGCGATCCTGAGATGCATGTGTAGAGAACAGCAGGTTTTCACAAAACCCAATTAGGAACATGTTCCTCAGTGTTTACGATTTAGTGTCAGATTCTTGCAAGATCTCTTTTTTGCCCAATTCCTATTGAGGTTATATGAATATACGTGTTCCACATATACCACGCTTGCAAGAATCAGGGAAATTAACCTTATAGGACAAATTAAAGAGTGTTTTCCTTTCACCTCCCACATTTGCACACGAAATAGTCTAAGTTTGCAAATAAACTCAAACACCTCCCATCACATGAATGGAACTACATGAGTCTATTTTGTCCCTAAATTTGAAAGGCTATGAATAATGACAACTTCTGAATTTTTGCACTTTGTACATCTGCACCACAGAAAAGACATTTCTACAAGTACCCTGTCTGTAGACACACTCTTCGTGATACGGTGCTGAATCACCCGTTTGCGTGCCTTAAAATTGCTCCAAGTCCTCCATAACAGGACTTCTAATATCATTACATTTCAAACTACATAATTGAAGTTATAAAGTAAAGGGCTCCAAAATTACTACAGATGTACCAAAATAATGAGCTTATGAACAGTAATGAAATGGAAACTCTTGGAAGCCTGAGGTTACGCACAAACTTAGAGATGCTCCCTATAATTTTTTAATAAAGCTAATAATTCTACTCTAAAAAGCGAAGTTGAAAGGGTTTTCTTTAAACCACTTCCTTCTCTGTAAGTTTTAGTCAGTTACTGACTACACATTTGAAAAATTGTCATGAAATCTGCAAGGTTTAAAGCTAATAGGAACTTGGAGCAACAATAAATGAGAAACTCCCTCCATGCATAAATGAGAATGGTCAAACACCAGACACCACCTAGTGCCACCTGATGAGCAAGAAGGTGCTGGTGCTCTTCAAAGCCAACAGCTCTGGCCTCTGTATGAGTATGGGGTATTAGGCGCAGACTAGAGGACAGGCTCATGGCAGAGGTCACCAACACGCATGAATAAATCTTTGAATAAAGCCACAGTACCATCTGTAAGAGCTGGGCACACACATGCCTGTTTGCAGAGTGGGTTTAGACAACAGAAATCTGCAGCAGCTCAGTCGCAGGTCCTGCTCTCTGCAGCAGCACCCTACAGCATGGCTCTAGGGAGAGCAACAGCCCAGGGACCCAAAACCAGTTTCTTTGGTACAGAAAACCAAAGGTTGCCCTAAACTCCCTGCACAAGTTAAATACCAAATCTTTTGAGGAAAGTCAAAGACATAAAGAGACCGTGTCTTTATATAAGTAGATATGCTGAATGAAGCCATAGGAAGGTTTCACACATACACAAATGTGATCATTTAGATGACAAATGTAACAAATTAAACCCAACTTGTTAGCTAATAGAATATTTAATTATGCAGTACGAATGATCACTTAAAGATTTGGGAATTTAACCAATTATTTTTGGTAAGTGTGAAACATTCCTGAACACAAGGTTTTTTTAACTTCTCAGCACTGTCCCCCCTGCATCTCCTTCCACCTTTCCTTGTTTATAGCTCTATTCAGTAATAGTTTTTACTTGTTTCCTTGATGTCTTAATTTCCTGCAATAATACATCTGCCATGAATAATTAAGCAACACATTTGCTGCTCACTGAAAGCTGAACAAGTGCTATAAATCAGTTCTGGGACCCTCTGCCAGCACAGACACAATCGGTGATCTGGTAACGTTGGCATTCCTTTTTGCAGGTCAGAGAAACGGAGCACAGAACACCCGACGAGCCGCTGGGGCATTTCAGGAGAGTGCTTGTCTGCATCTTCTCTTAAGCAGCAGGACACCAAAGCCTGTTCTAGCATTTTCCTGGTGAGGGACAGAAAACTTAAAAGTACTATATTCTTCACATTTACTTTTTTTTTTTTCTTTTTTTTTTACTTTCCCACATTCCTGGGTTGTTCCCTCTGATTTCCTGGCTCCACAGGTAGGAGGAAGAGAGTAGAAGATGGCCTGGGTGTGCATCATTCCCTTTCTCAGCACCAAAATGATGGGCTGCCGTGGTTCTTCGCTGTATTTCCACCCATTTTCTCCTGCTGCCTGTGGTTCAACACACGATACTGGCTACAGGATGGTAGCAAAGCACTGAAGGATCATCTGTAGTCAGGCCCATTACACCCTCTGAAGGTTTATCTTGCTGATTCACATTTGCCCTCAGACAGCTGGGCATGCTGCATTTCTCACTTTTTTGTATATGAAGACTGATGGAAGATAAGAACAAACTACAAAAACAACAGCGATAACGCTTTCCTACAATGCTTCCGCTCACATGCATATCAGGGGAGAGGAACAATAAAACAACTTTCCATTACCAGAACAGCATTGCCTTTTAATTGGAACGAGGTTTACAGTGCAATCGCTTTAAAGAAAGCTCAGCTGCAGAGTGTGTGAGCCTCTCCAGCTTGGCAGAGCAGGTACGTGAGAAAACTAATCAAGCCCAGGTATCCAGCCAGGCCTAGGAAATGTCAGGGTGGCCATTAGGATTCCACATGTCTTAATTTGAGAACCTCCCCAATTCACTAGAAGGTGCAAAGCCGCAGAAAAATTTTTCTAAAGGTCAAAATGTGGAACCGTTCATCATTAAATTTCCCTACAAAACACCCTCATGCAGAAACAAACCATGTAATGTTCCTGGTTTTAATTCTGTTGACAAAAGATTGTACATATTTTAAAAACGTAACACTTAGCAGCTGTGCTGCCAGTCTGCAGAGTTTGCATATATAGCTGTGATATTACCATACTCTATTATTCATAACAGGCAACAGACTTCATTCTTGGTCTTGTGAAAATAATTGCAGTTTGAAGCCAAAGTCTGACTACAAAAAACACCCCAACATAATGGCTAGAGTTTCCAGAATTCAGGAACTCATGTAATGGCCTGCATCTTGATTTAAATTAATTTGCTAGAAAGATAAATTTCCTCTGATCTGTTTTTGAGAAAGCCTATCAAGAAGTACATGGCTCTTATATGAAACCCAGGAAAGGAAAAGCTTAGGTGGGCAAATAGCTTTTTCTTATCCAAAACAAATATGCAATGAATTAACCATAAGCTTTTAACATGGAGTGTGACACACTCCCATCTCATACAGTCCTGGGACTCCACTCACCAGACAGATGTCCATGGGTTAATGCATAGTTATTCATAGGAAGAATAACTAGTGGAAGGAGAAGGAAAAGAGCCTTACACATCTTCCTTTCCACTACCATTGACATTAAAAGCATTCTACACAAACAACATTTTTAATAGATTTTCCCTTTTATACACACAAGTAGGCATTAAGACAGATTTTAGTCAGAAGGTCTTACAAGACCTGCAGCATCCTTTTGCAATTGTCCCCCAAAAGCACTTTTAGCTGCCAGAAGCTGTATCAGTGCACCCCACAAGGGCTGCTGGTCAGTGCTGCTCTAGACAGCAAGCAGCGTCGCTCTCCTGGAGTGGTCTAACAGGCAGACCTTCCAACCTGCTCTGCTGCAGTATGTACTGTGTTATACAGTCTGGCACAACCACATCGACTGAATTAGAAATATTTGGCAATCTCTGCAGAATAGCAGAGATATTTGGTGCTATGACAGACGCATGCTTTTGTGCATCACAGCAGCAACCATCGTACACACACCAAAACTCCCTGCCGCGGTGCAGTGGCTGCCCGGCCAGCAAAGCTCCCGCAACTGTGAAAGTTCACACACAGAACCTCCGTACATACATATAGTGTGGTAAAGTCTCATGGCAGACAACTACCTATAGCTAAATACGTAACACGTATGGAGAGGGGGGAAGAAAACCAAACCAAAACAA
>VZTL01047483.1:0-12554 GCA_013400535.1 Scopus umbretta
TATATATATATATATAAAATTCACCCAACTTTAAAGCCTATCAATAATAAATTCCTAAAAATGTTCCCCCATCTTTACCCAAAATCAGATAAGCAAGCAATAAAAAACTGTTTCTGTACTACTGCTGCAGTACTCTTACTTTTTTCTTGCTGGGTAAGATGATAATTTTTCTAGTGGTATTAGAGTGTCTCTTGTGGCAATTTCAGGTAATTATGATTTAGTGTGAACAAACCTGGAAAAGGCATGGAGAAATGACCACAAAGTTTAAAAATCATTGTGGAGAGCAAATGTCACAGGGTGGTGGACAGGCAGATTGTCTCCATTCTTTTGTCTTGCCTTCTATCTTATTCAGAGAAAAAAATATAATTGTGAGGAGTTTCTTCAAATAATTTACAGGCCTTTTCCTTGGGCATCATCTGAGGGGACAGTCTGCATGAATCTAGGAGTGGAAGGATAGCTTTGCATTTCAACCACCATATCCTTACAGGGGCTCTTTGGAGGGGAGCAGGGACCAAATGTGTAGGAAGGTGGCGGCATGAGATATGCAGATGTATATGCAGATACAGCCATACACAAAATAAACCTTTCCTGATTAATGATGCTCTGCAGGCTTAGGAGTTTTCCTCTGAAGTGATCCACTGAAGCAATCATGATAGAAAACCAAAGGGGCAAAACAAAAACCAAGACGACAACTCTGGCAGACTTATGACAAGAAATCAGTCTTCCTCTCTGTGAGTGTCCCTATCTAGCCTAGCTGTACAACTGTTCCTTCTGTAAAGAGCATTTTCTGAAATTTCATAAGGTAACTTTAAACTTAGTAACTTCAATTATTAAGCCAAAGTTGATTCTAACTATAGACATAAAAAAGGTTGTTTGCAGGTCTGGGGACTGAAATGAGTATAAGCCACCATCCTAACTTCCTTCATATGGCAATTGGTCGCAGATATCTAACCTTCTTTGGCCACAAGAAGCATATTGATATCTGTGATGTGTGTTCTGGTTCTACAATTTCTTTCTCCTTTGTCCTCTGCTAATTCTAGTCTTTACTATGAAGGTCATTGTTGCTGCATTGTGCTAAGCGACAGCCAGGAATGAAATGAAAATAAAAGTTATATAAACTTTATAAAAGTGAGAAAACATCTGGTATTATCACATCCTGCTTGAGTTGTACATTCTCTGTCAACAATCCATTAAGTTGCTTATAGTCTGAATAGCAGATTTAGGTATAAACCCCTTTTAAAGTACATTGTCTGGCAAAACAAACCCAGAAATCTCTTATTTGCTGGATTGTTGCAAGGGCTACAATTCTGCAGTAGGATGTAAAACTTAAGAAACAGAATTTAAGAGTCAAGCCTTGTCAGCAATATATAAGCATATTTATTCAGTAAACTCAAAGATAACCTACCTTTTGAATAACTGCTTTCAGACACAAATGAAGTAATTTAAATGTAGCTGAATGAACCTCAGGTGTTGAAAGAGAATACACAAAAGCAAAAAGCAGAGAGGTAAGGTCAACTAATAAAATTAACTTTTATAACAGCTGTAAAGTAATCATTTCAGTGAATCAATATTAAGACCTGGTATTTATCACAAGATAATAGTTAACATTTTAAGTTCAATGTACTGTATGGTCAGTAACTGATATTTGAAATAAGGAAAGCTGAAATACACTTATTTTTGTGAGTTTTAGTGTTTGTAATTAGGGATAGTAAGAGATGCAATTGAAGTGATTTGCCTAAAACCAAAGGGGAAAAAAAAAGTCTGTAGAAGAATGAGGTCTAAAAACCAGGACTGCATGATTTCGACTTTTGTATTCTTTCTCACAGACCTCTCTACTTATCTTTTAATAGAAAAGCTATTATAAAATATTGAAGTAGATAGTCACTCTAGCTATCCTTCCAAATGATTCAGCTCTACATATCCTGTGGAGTGCAAACAGTTTAATTTGGAACACTGGCCTCAGGGAATACCCAGAAAAGATCAGAAATAATCTGCCCCCATATTATCTGTATTGGTGCTTAATAGTTAAGGATTGGTCTTCACAACTTTTCTTAGCTGCAGTTTTTCTTACTCAGGATGAGTACCTCTAATAATAACCAGCATGTTGTTTTGTTTACCTCCAGTATCAGCTCATATCCCCTGGCAGTCACCTGCTACAAGACACAAGGAAGACTAGACAAGTTTTGTCATTCTACCTCAGCATGCAGACTTATAAAGTACCCTATGCTCATGCTCCTGGGGCTTCCTTGAGACCATAGGAATAGCAATCTCTCTTCTGCTCAATCCTTGGAGCCATTGACCAAGTCCAAGAGAGTATGAATTTCCTTCCTGAAAATCACCATGAAGCTGCTGAAGGCTAGGAGGGATGCAAGTAGCACAGGGAAGCTTTCACTTACACAGCCAGTGTATAAACACCAAACCACTGCAGTGTTACAAAATCCGGACTCATCCTTCCTTCAGCTCTCTTCATCTGGAGTTCGTATTCTCCCAGCAAGCTTTCCCTAGCAGGTGCAAGTCTTCGCAGGCACAAGTAAAGGGGAAGTAAAGTAAGGTCTGGCTACAACTGGACATGATGTATCACATCCAGCCTGAGCCAAAGAGTGGGGGGATTCATCTTGTCTGCCTGAAAGATGTCCAGTCCGAGCCTGTCAAGCAGGCTTCTGTTGTAGTCAGTGGAAAGAGAAAGGCATTACAGAAAATGAATCATCACATCTTAAACTGGGTGTCTATCAAAGACTGTTGCACCATGTCTCAGCTCACTCTCTAATCAATCAGCAGAAAGTGGCTACCTATTAAGCAATTGCATTTAGGTGGGGTGAATTCCTACTGAAACATTTGCCATACCACAAAAGACTGTCGAATTTGCTAAAAAAAGTAACCAATAAAAAGTGCTTAAGTTGACTCTACTCTTTGGAGATGTCCATATCATAAAGCAGATCCACCCCATTCAACAGCCAAAAGAAAGCTTTGACTCTTGACTTTCTCCGTAGCCTAAAAGAAGTACAATTTGGATCTAATTTTGTTATTTCAATACATGCTTAAAGATCATATTCACTTTCTCACCTTCTGCCTAATATCTCATGCAGCAGTCAAGGTGCCTTCAAGCTCCCAGGTGCAAGCAGTCTGTAGCCTGGTTCACTCTTTCCTTTTGAAAACTCCTCAGAAATTTTTTCCTTCAACTTCAGTAATACTTGAACACCCACTGAAAGATGATGTAAGTGGTGTATGTTTCTTAGACTAAAACTCTGCACTGTCCAGCTTCATTCAATCCACCTAATTTCTGGAGGAAGTCGGGCACCAGCAAAAAAGCATTAAAAAGACAAATAAATAAACCTTGACTTTGCTTGAATTGCTGAATGATTGTTCTTTGTTTTTATTCTACATTTTTAGTGTCATTACCAAACAGGCACAAATTGTATTATGAAATCATCTTGTTCACTCAATAGTCTCATCAGCTTAAGCATTTTCCATAAGCAATTTCTTCAAGCTAGAGATTACACTTTTTTTTTTCTTTCTCTCTCCTGTTTCTTCAGTTGGTCTGAAGGATAAACAGGTTTTAAAATTGAATATATTTTGAAAGCAGAGTTAGGAATTTGCATGTTTATTGGTTTTGTTGTTGTTTGTTCCTGTGGTTGCTTCCTCTTCTTCATTATAAATGAGTAAGTTGCTTTTATGTAGCAAACACAATTTTTTTGCCTGGCTAGCCTGGCTTTTGCCATCATAAAGGATGAATTTGGAACCTCAGGATTCTTTTCCTCTTGCTTTGGTCTTTGGTTTTCTAACCTGTTGCATGTGGAGATTTTAGAAGTGTTGCTCAACATGGGTAAGAGATTTTTCTTTCACTAAACTACTGAGACTGAGTTAATATACTTCCCCTTTTTAACTTTAATATTATATTTTAACAAATATAATATTCATTTATATTTGATGGAAAAGGTGGGAAGGAGAGTATTTCATTGTTGTGGTTTAACCCCANTCATGTTTCACATGGAAATGCTGGCAATGAATTAAAAAAAAACCACAACAGAAAGAACAGGGGAAAAGAGCATTATATAGTTCTTTTTCTACTTGTTTCTAGATTTATTTATTTCTTATTAAGGGGACAATAGAAATTGTCCATGGTAACAATGCTAACTCTATTTATAAGAGGTTACAGAGAGCACTTGGCCCTGAAGTATGTGAATACTTGGGGAATGAGGTTTTCTTTCCATTATAGATTCATTATATTTCCAATGCCTTATGACTCTGATTGTCTTTTTTGACCCAGCAGTTGAGAAATATCAGTATAGTTAACTCAGGCATTATTGCTTAAAACACCATTGTAAGGAAAGGTAGGAGCTCAAAATCTTTACATTCTGATCAATTAAAACTTGATAAGTGGAATAAATAACTGGCCTCAGCCTCATTATTTATGGTCAGTATCCTTAGAACTGACATCACCTGAGTCCAGTGCTCAGCTACATTTGAGATCAAGGGCCTTTGCTCATCACTGTAAGCAACACAGTGGTGCAAGTTATTTCCACAGGCTGTTGGCTTTTGTCTTAATGTGCAAGTGGTGTCATCTGAAGGGACTACCTCAAAAAGCACACATATGGCCATATGCCTTAGTCTCTGTGACAAGTAACAAGGCAAAGAGGCAATAAAAGAAGCAGCATGTTGAATTGAACAAATACTAAACTCTCTGGCATAACATCAGCTTGAAGACTGAGTGTCACAATTTCCTTTCTTGCACTGCTCTCAAATAGGTCATGTGGGAAGCTGCACTGTCCAATGGTTATATACTGGTTTAGACTCAAACTGACTCTTATTTCCAGCTTTTACTCTGATTTTCTATATAAACTGAGACAAGTGACCCAAATCCTTCTGTCATTATCCTATTTGGACCGCAGGTTAATCAAATCTGGGAATATCTCTCTTGATTATATTCTCAGCTGAAAACTCACATGAAGTACCTGATTCCAATATACTGGAAAAAGTAAGGAGGTGAAAGACACAAGAGTGTTAAAGCCCTGAATTGTCTTAAGATTTGTTCTTGTAACTTTGTCCACAAAATTAATCTCTGAGGTTAGGACCCACAAATGAGTGGAAATTGCTTAGGTGGTCTTTCTCAGCTGACACTGCATTGGGATGTTTCTGAATGGCTTTTTCTCCGTTTTGCAGACTTTCTTTTCAATTGTCAACTAAGACTTTTACCTTAAAACTTCCTTGCTGCTGCTGAGCTGAATGGAAATTTTTTTTCCTAAGAAATGCAAAAGTGTTTGCAGAACTCAGGGAGTTAAATCACACCAGTCTCATGAATAATGGTGGAAGGGAAATAAAGGTTTTACTGCTTGATTATCTGCACAAAAGTTTTTTGAAAATAAATATCCATGACCTTTTAACTTTAACTGAAATACCACCCATTTAAAAGAACATATCCACATTACATGATTGTGTATGGACAGTGAGTGGAGAATAGCATTTCAAATTCAAAGCGCAGGGGAAATCAGTTAGGCAGTTACTGTCTGGATTAGAATTTGGTTCTGTTATCAGTTATTAGCTTCCAATGCCACAAGTTTTATATGCTCACACAAACACACACACCCATACATATATGGAAATATATGTGCTGCATTATGAGCCATTTCCTTCATTATTCAGTAACAGAATAATGCATTTGTTCCAAATTATGATTGTCTGCAGAAACAGCCACAAGGCTTCATTAATACTCCCATTCCCACCCAGAAAGTTTGACTAATTCTACAAGTAAACTATACATTGTGGAAGTATTGAAAGTTTACTCATAGCTGCTGAGAAATTAATAGAGAGGAAAGTGGGGAGTAGATATTCTTTTTAAGAGAGCCAAGACTGAAAAAAGAGAATAAGCACAGTTGCTGTTATTTGCAGGCTCTCTTAAATGCAACAAATTCAGCCCTGACAAATGTGCAAAAACCTGAAAAAAAAATGTTAAAAAAGACATTAGAGTAAAATATTTAACAGATCATTTCAGTCTCACTGTAGGAAATCTTTATATGCACCTCTTGTCTGATATTGCTAGTAATATTATGGCTTTGTTTGTGTATAAAGTATTTTTTAGGATTTGGGGGTAATTTTTTTATTCCTGTTTGGGAATTTATGATATATGTGTTAGGGTAGTGTCATTCTGAGTTCTTTTACTCATTATTGTCATCCTGGTTTAACCCCATCCAGCAACTAAGCACCACATACCTGCTCGCTCACTCCCCTGCAGTGGGACGGGGGAGAGAATTGGAAGGGTAGAAGTGAAAAAACTCGTGGGTTGATATAAAGACAGTTTAACAGGTAAAGCAAAAGCCACGCATACAAGCAAAGCAAAACAAGGAATTCATTCGCTCCTTCCCATCGGCAGGCATGTGTTCAGCCATTTCCAGGAAAGCAGGCCTCCATCATGCATAACAGTTACATGGGAACACAAATGTCACCACTCTGAACGTCCCCCCCTTCTTCTTCCCCCAGCTTTATATGCTGAGCATGATGCCATATGGTATGGGATATCCCTTTGGTCAGCTGGTGTCAGCTGTCCCAGCTGTGTCCCCTCCCAACATCTTGTCCACCCCCAGCCTACTCACTGGTGGGGTGGGGTGAGAAGCAGAAAAGGCCTTGACTTTGTGTAAGCACTGCTCAGCAATAGCAAAAACACCTCTGTGTTATCAACATTGTTTCCAGCACAAATCCAAAACATAGCCCCCATATTAGCTACTGTGAAGAAATTTAACTCTATCCCAGCCAAAACCAACACAACTGTATAAAAGAGTCCTGGAAGAGCAGTATATCTCTTACTTAGTATTTGTTATGCCTAAAAAACAAACAAAAACCCAGACATTTATTGAACTTTAATTGAACTATTAAAATAATCACATTTTAAGAAACTGAATCTAATTTTCTCCAGCATTAGGAAACTTTGCCCAGGACTCTCAAAGGAATTTAGGCTTCTAACTTCCAATTTCACTGGCAGAGCTGGCTAGAGGGGTTTATCCAGCTCAGTTTAAATGAGTAACAGGTTCATAGTCTCTTTAGCATATCTAAAATATTCATCAGAATTATTTAGTGGATATGGTTTTAGTGTTTTAAATTCCTTTTAATAGAGACAGTTTCAGCTACAGTGTCATTATGGATTATATGAGTGAATTCCTGAATGTAAGTGTTGCTAACCTTGAGGCATTGGAATAACTTATTTCTGCCCATGATAAAAAAAACAAAAAAAAAAAACCCAAAAAACACTGAAAAAGTTGGAAGAGGTCAAATGTTTCTCTTTATAATTTTTAAAACTTTGTAGTTTTTTTCAAATTTCTGTAATGCTTTCTAAGTAAATTTTTTTTTCCTCTGACATGACATCATATTTGGAAATTCCTACAACTGCAGTTTTTAAAAGGATGTTCAGAATAGGAAAGTTTTCCTTTAGAGCAAGCAAAGCACTTCAGTCTATGCAAAATGTGTATATCGGAGAGAGAACTGGCTGGCTGGCTGTATTAATCAAATTTCAGAACTATTTCTGAAAGGAAAACTATCACAAATCCCTGCTCACTAGTGTTGCTTCTAAGGAATGTAGGACTGCTTGTTAAGTTATATTTGAGAGAGTTTTCCACATGTTAGCACAGTATTAATAAAAGCAAAGCTGAAAGAATGTGGTGGTCAGCCTAGGCTGTAAAAAGTACACAGGAACCTGGGTAAATATTTAGACTTCTAGACAATGCTGATTTCCATGGGCTGTATTTATTGCTTCTGTTTTTAAGTCCAATTTGTCCAAGACTAATATGTCTCTACAAGCTTCTCTGATCTTTACATTATAAGCTTGACTTACGGGGGTAGAAAAAGTGGACTTACAGACCTTAGTTTTATGTCTCATTGCAAGTAATCTTTAATGTCTCATTCCAGCTCTTGTTTTGAAGAAATGCAGTGATTTGAAATAGTAAATTGATTCCTGCAACAGTTGAAAAATTTGGTATGTTGTCATTAGGGTCAAGCAGCACAACCCTGTAGCTGACAAAATCAGTGTAGATCAGTTGTCTTCAAGAGCATTGTTTATGTCATGTCTGCCTTGGTGTTCCCCAGTATACCTCACATGCTTGCTAATTTATAGCTATTTTTCTCTCCTAACTTTTTCTTCCTCTGTCTGTCGTTGATGTTAAAGAATTAGCTGCTTACCCAGGATGGCTTCACAAGTTTGGTAGAGGTTAGTCAACATGCAAAAGAAACAATAGCAGTATGACCTGTCTGTACCAATATAAGGTATTGCAGATTCATTGCATTGCACATAATAATGAGTGCAGCTGAATACCTACCAGCCACTAACTGCTCCCTGGCTAATATAACTGCTCTTCCAGTGTGTACAAATTATTAGTGAGCATAAATGTATTTCTAACCAAGTTATCCACAAAGAAAGGGTGAAAAATTAATCTTTGCAGTAAAAAATAAATCCCAATCCTTTTATGAAGACCAAGAGAGGTTTTACTTCTTGGTTGAGACTAGGGCTCAGTATGTCAAGCACTGCAGTATGTCAAATAAGGAAAGGACTTTTCCCCCCAGTTGCCAAAAGATTTTTTCTCACCATGCAAATTTTTCATGTGATTGAGGTCTTCCTCTTCCACAATAAGTTTAGCATCATGAAATAGGCTCCTGTTGAATTGCTAGCATATCAGAACAAATAATTTGAAACAGAAACGAAGCAGAAAATAATAAAAATAAAATATCTCTTCCCTATAACATAGAAAAAAGGAACATTTCAAAATAATTTTTCCAGAGTTAAAATAAAGGTAGAACTTACAGCATCTCCTTCTTTATGCTATGTAGTTAGAAAACAGAAAAAATCACCACAGCAGTGACTCCATAAAATGGAGGCTTTCTGAATGTTATAAGCAAATACCATGATTCCTTACTTTTCCTTGCTCCTATACTTCAAATATATTAATTAATTGACTGCTTCTTCCACTCCATGTTTACAAGGTAACCTGAAACAAGCAGGCACTGAAGCACTCTGAAGGTCTAAGAAATATTAAGTGTAGGTAAAAGAGCTTGTCATCTGGTGAAACTGGAAGCAGAGAAAACAGAGAGCATAGGGAAGCACCACTTGTCATCCATATTCCAGAGCACAAAATGTTCTACTCTCAGAGGAGGAAAGCCAGTGAACAATGGTTATAAATTAATTAATGCTTCATGGACTCCTAATGTTATATCTTTTACATTAAATAGTCATGGAATGAAATGCATAAACAGTACTTTTAGAGAAGATAGAGACCCACTTTTCTCTGTTTCCAGGTGAGTGCCTATCACGGGAACATGGAGCCAGGCCCTGCTGCACTCTCTCCCACTCTCTCCAGTCTTCTGTGCAATGTGGAATAGGTTTTTGCAGGAGAAATTGAAAATGCCAGCTCACATTAGCCAGCTGATTAGTAGTTATTGCACTCTTAAGAAAAGTGGATATGCATCTGAAAAAAGAAAAGTTAAATTTGTGTCCCCTCCTTTTCAGTTACATGTTGTAACTGGAGAATACTTTAGATGGGTGCATATTGTGTATACTGTTGTGTGGTAGATGTGCCCTAACAACATTTGCTGAGTTGGGTGTCTCCATGTGATACTTGGAGAGATGCCTAATGCGTGGACCACAAAGTGCTAAGGAACTAGATACTCCTGTATGAGTCAGACCAGAAGTATTTTTTGGCTTAGCATATGGAAAAACAGAACTTGAGGCAACCAAAGCACTTCAGCTCCAAATTTTGATGCCAGCTAAATGGAAGTTTTTAAGATTGTGCACCCAGGTACTTTAAATACTGCAGAAGTCTCACTGCAATTTCTAAAATTCCATTGTGTTCAGAGGAATGACATTTCAGAACTGTCCACAGCAGTATCACAGTTATGGGCTAGGAGAATGGTAGGCTGGATATAGAAATGGCTTTATGCTGACTGTCAGAGCTGGACTTTATTCAACTACTTTCCATAGCTTTATAAACTGCCCACAATATACCTGAATAACATACACAAAACAAAACAACAACAGAAACATGGAACAAAACCCATAATGCCCAGGAGCCCAAATATTGTTAATGGTATCTTTTAATAGTGACTGTGTAGTGGTCCTGATTAATTGGTCCCATCATGCCAGCCAATATACAGAGGGGACAGTAGAGGTAGTTCCTGCTTAGTAAAGCAGTAATAAATGTGATAGACCAAGAGGAAAACATCTTAGTACAGGTCCCAGAGGCTACAGGACAAGAAGCAGCAATGAACTGAGGTCTCCTGAATCCCAGAGTAGGACACGGGACTTCCTTTATGTGTGGAAATACATGTTGCAGGTTGGGACATCCAGATATCAAATCACTATTAGCTTTTCAGTAATAACTGTCAGGAAAGCAGCTTCAGTAATGTTGACTTTCCACAGCCTCCACTGTTGCCAGCTATAGCCCTTGATAGTAGGTTTATCATTGCTTTGCGAGAGGTAACCTGATCTCTCTCAGGCAGCTGTTGTTTTTTACCCAAAGAAAGGGCCATTTTTGTAGCGTAACACATAATTTATTTAGCATTACCCATAACATTTTATGATTGCTTTCATAAAACTCCCACTTTTTGGCAGCTTTTCTTACCCAATAAAATGTGTGAAGGAAGGAAATAGAGCTGAGAATAGTTCTTCTAGCCATCACCAGAGCTCTTGGGATGGAGGAAAGTCTCTAAATATGGGGGACCAACTCAGAAGTGGGTGGAAGATAATTTGTGTGAATTTGCCTTTAACAATTTTATTTACCCCATCTTATTTAAATCTATTTTTATTTCTCTATCTCTGGAGACGTGTGTCAGCCTATTTTTTTCCTTGCTAATCTTTTTCTAGTTTTTTTGTAGCTTTTGTGGGAGTCAAAATGGAAGAAAAAGATGAAAACTGTCAGGGCTCTGACAGGTGTCCTCTGACACATCTTTCCAGAGAGGTTTAAAATATTATTTTTCTTAAGCTTGCCCCTGTGTCTCCTCCTCCACGCTATGTAGAAGTCTTGACATAATCCAGAAGGAGCCTACACATCACATTCACTGACTGACAGCCTGGCCCATGAGTTTAACGCCATTTTTTCAGCTGTTCAACCTAGGAAGCAAGGCTGGGTACTGAAGATGCTAAACCTCCCATTTGCCTTCTGATTCTGCTCTGGAGGTGATCCTATCTGGCAGGAGAGCAAGAGCAATAACGTGTTAAATCACTTCAGGAGTCAGACAGAGGGTGTCTGTCTGAGATCTCAGATCCCTCTATCTAGCTCCCTGCCTCACAGCAACTTTCTGGTATTTTAGAATTTTCTTGTTTCTTCCACATCCCTCAGGGAGGCTAATTTCATGGCTGAGTACATCTCCACTGTCCAGATTATTGTTCTTCCCTTCTGGATACTCAGCCTGTATTTTACTCGTACACTAACCCCATTAGTTACTTGCATGATTAAACTAAGTGGGTGAGCCTGACAGAATGTGAGGTCCTTGAAAACCCTCCAGTTTTGGAGAGTGTGGGTTTACAATCTGCATTTGACTTGGAGAATATTCTTCTGATTAAACACTCTCCCATTATGGTAATGAATCATTGAAGTTAAAAATAATTGAAATCTATATATAAAAGCAGCTACTAAGGTAAAAAGAAATCATGTACTGCTAATTGTAGAAGTGATCTGGCTGTGATTTGGGGATCCCTTGAATAAATGTCTTCACATTTGTATTATAGGCCATCTTCTGGCATTTCAGTGACGGTCCAAAGGATTTGAAACACTTTTAGTTTATGTTCTTAAACAGAAACTGTAGTCCCTACTTAAAGTTCCCTAGCAAGAAGATTTTAAGGACAGAAAAATCTGCTATTTTCTGTACTCCACTGTTGGAAGTGCCCAACACTTTTTCATTGTAATGCTTCTCTCTTCCTCAATTATTCAGTGTCCTATCATGTACTCTTTAATGAAAAATAAGTAGTCCTGGAATAAGGTGCTAATAAGAGAGCATTCCTACCGATGCCTGTCATGAGAATGGTCCTCTGTAAGTGGGGATTTTTCAGGGTCCAATGTGGTTTATACTCACAGATTGGCAACTTTCTCACAGGAGCTATTCATAAGTTCTCCCCTACTTACTCACTCTTTCTCACAAATCGTGTAAGGACTCAGTAAGAGACAATGGACATGCCATGTAAGCAATGGATCTAATGAAGGTTAATGAGCTCAGTTTTATAAATGAGCACATTTTTCAGGCCATCTATATTTTTTCCTGCATTTAGCCATCTCATTTTAAAAAATGCCAGCACAATGATTTTAAATATTACAAATTAAGCCTACTACCTAAACGAAGAGCATTGATATCACAGACAAGCAGGAATAATTTAGACATTAATTGGACCTCTAAAGGAAATTAATTTTCCAGTGGTGTTTAGTATAAATATTCTCTCCTTAATTTATTGAAGTAGAAATCTGAGATGTTCATGCATCCAAGTATACTCCAGTTATAAATGGTTAGGAATGCCCAATATCATTTTTGTTCTTTTTTCTGTTGTGTCAGCAGACTGTGGTACGAAAGTGGTACAAATACAGCAGTTA